>OY757906.1:68349216-68367033 GCA_963585895.1 Sepioteuthis lessoniana | reverse complement strand
ACAAAATAACCATTTAATTTAAAGACAGAAACAATCTTCCTCAAAGATTATATATATATATATAATCTTTGAGGATATACATATATATATATATATATATAATATATATATATATATATGTGTGTGTGTGTGTATGTGTGTGTGCAAACATACAAGACTATCCAGTAATCCATTGGTTCCCATTGTAACAATGATCCGTGATATTGATGCTTCTATTTAGAAAGAAATAAAGTATTCTCATTTCTATTTCATAGTTATTTCCATTTCAGGAATTTAGATGATTAAAAAATAAAATTTATCACACACCCTATAAAATTATCATTCATTTACAATTTGCTTTATTTTCTAAGAGCATTTTAAGTTAATTGTTATAAATATTTGACGAGAAATGTGTGTGTGTGTGTGTGTGTTCATTATCATTCTCATTAGAAGATGAGTTTCCAGACATAAATGCATTGATTGTACACACATTCATTGTTATTATCAACTAAAATAACATCTTGTTGGCCAAATAGAATGTCTGAAACACATTTTGAAAAAATTACTTCATTTGACCAAAGATAAATTGGTCATTATGATTCTGTTCTTTAAACATTTTAACTCTTTTTAAAATATCCAAATTTTCTATCATTCATTTGTTTTGAATAAGTCATTTTTTAAAATATGCTTCTTAAACATTAAATTATTTCATCAGCACCCTTTATATTCTCTGAACTTCTGTGGACTCATTCACTAATTTAGCTACCTGGAAAACTCAGTTAGTCATGATGGGTGCAATTTTATTTTTCCGTAATTAACCGTCATCTGACGAAATTAAACGAAGATGGAAAAGGAATTTGTAACGAATGGAAAAACATAAATATACTTTAGGAAAATCAATATTTTATAAAACATCATAATTTGAACTTAGTAATTATACTTTAGAAAAGACGACTTGATTTATAAAATCAGGTTATTTGTTTCCGGCAAAAGCCGATCTTTATCGAATAACTCATCGGAAGTTTGTTTTTCAAGACAGAACCAAAACAAGCTACGTCATTGTTAACTAGTTTTACCAGGAAATTTCTAGATTGTGGTACGAGAGTGGCTTTTAATTGTTTCGCTCCTTGCAGAATCCGACAGTCATAACAAACTTGTCAAGTAAGAAACAGAAGAAAATATTTCTGAGTTTTTACAGAATTTACACAAACCATAACAACGAGGAACGAGTAAATTGACATTATACGCCATTTCTGTTTTGAAAGCAACAACACAGAATTCAAACATGTCTGTTACAGTTAAAGCATACAGAGCTACAAAAAAGTTCCCCAATAACTATATCGAAATTCGTCGTTTCGGAGTGCCAGATGACATTATTACCAATTATGAATGTTTGTTCAAGAGGACTCGGAATGTTTTTCCTACTTTAAAAAACGGCAACTTTACACTTAATTGGATAGGTCAGTTGAAACCCATTTTATTTTATTTTTTATCTTTTAATTTTTTTTCCATTTAATCTTTTTGTGAATAGGAATATTTTTTTTCTAGCTATAAAACTTTTAAGAAGAAAATAAACCTTTACTGCAGCATAACAAGGCAAATTGCTACTAAAAAAAAATTATTTCTATAGATCCTGGCGGCTTCTGTAATTCAGTTTTGTCATCCGTTTGGCATCCATTTAAAATCGTAACTACGTAAAAACAAACTACTCTATTATCTTACAAAAATCTATCTATTCAGTTTAACTAGTTACTCTTATTTTGGATGTTATGAAGGCTAATTTTAAAATTAAAATTTTTTTTCCCTTCTTCCATATAAGAGAAATTTTTCTAAATTTCTCTTTTAGAAAGTGTGAAATGTTCTGAAGAAAGTCTTCTTCACAAAATTACAAAAGAAAAATCTTCATTGCTGAATGAATATTGTACTACATAACTCCTATTAACAACATATGGGTTTATTATTGTAGAAAAAAAAGAGATCTCATCAAAATAATTTAGATATATGGTAAAATAACCTCATTTATATTAACGTAAAAAGATTTTTTTTAATTCGAACTTACGAACGAGACGAGGTTTTTTTTTTTTTGTCGGGGACAGTATAAACCTTAAAAGGAAAAAAAATTTTTTTTTCTTTAAGCATATCATCAATTAAGTAAAAATTAACAAATTTGCTGAAAAAAATTTTTGTTTATACTACCAGAAAAAAGGAAACATCGATGTGTGTGGAAAAATGTCTATAAATCGATCACCGAACCGCCCTGTTATGTCCATCGCGAGTTGGTGTCTTATCGTCTTTAATGAAACTTTTAAAACAAAGCAAGCCTTCCCCCCCCTTTTTATTTTTTTTTATTCAACTTAACCACTGTATTTTCAACAAGCGGCATTTTGCGTTTGGTTAGATAGATGAGTAAAATAGTCACTTATTCTGTGTTACTGCCAGTTAACGACACAAAATAAATCAAGAATTGAACAGGTTGTTAGAATATGATCTTTGAATTATAAATATTTTTGATTTACACTTTAAGATTTATGTATAGAAAATATTTTAATATAATTGTATGTTTGTTTTCGTAAATTTGTGCGACTAACAGTTTTAAATTGAGTTGGTTTTGTTTTTTTTTCTTTTCTACTATCATTCTTGAATGCAAACCTGTTGTTTTGGTTCTTCTTTTGTTTCTACACTACACATAAAAACTCATTCTGGATTGATCTTTTCACGAATTTCAAAATGCACTTATAAATCTCTTGTACTCTTTGAACAGCGAATTACCTCCCTTAGATTTTTTAACCTTTCCTAATCACATGATAGAACCACTGAAAGAGAAGGCTTGCTCTGTGGAGGAGGGAAAGATTTAAAAAAAAATTTTTTTTTAGTGATGTTTTAACTTTTTTTTTCTTTCTTTTGAATATTGAATAAATTTATAAACAAAAACATGTCTTATAGATGTGTTGTACCTTCATTGCACTGGAAATTATTAAGATGAACCTGAAGTCCATGTGTGTCTTTTTCTGAAAGATAAAAACATTATGAATGTGTACAATCAAAAGAATGGTTTTTACTCCTAATGAATTAACTTGAAAGAAATTCATATAAATTTATAAAAGAATAATTTTATAGGCATGCATTTATTTACTTAGAATTGTTTTATTTGTAAGAATTTTTTGATTAATTTTTTTTTTCTATATCTTCGTCGCTAATCTTTTGTTGATAGATTATGTTCCTTAAAACTGTCAGAAAACTCTCCATATTTCTTCGAATTGTAAGAAAAATGATTCGTATTGTAGTTTTCTTGCTTAGTATCTTTTTTTTTAAATTTTTTTACAATTTAATATTGATTTGGTTTTTAAAGTCTCTTTAGGTGAACTCCAGTGACGAAAAAACAGGGGCTACAATTACAGTTAGAATTCAGAAGACATATCTTCATGATGGTGCTATCCTCAGAATTCCACCTAACCGTCCTTCATATTTATCTTCATTGACCACCTCTAGAGAGTCACCAGAATTGTGCCTTTTAAAGAGTGCTTTAAATTATAGTATTACTGATTTACTTAGCATACAAACAAGAAATTCCATAATATTGATGATCTTATTGGGAAATTGAAGTTTCTTAATAGAAATTGCTGGAGTGTTGTTAAGCAGCTAGAAACTTGCATACAACGGCATCAAATCCCCATACCTCAAAATCAGTCTTGTCTGACTTGTTTTGTAGAGATGTGGGAAATGAATTCAATAAGAGATTATAAGTTTCCAAAACTTGTAACTGATCAAAATACTCTTGAAATTCAGATGGAAAAAATGAACACTGAACGGCAAACCAAACCTCAAAATGTACTTTCTATATTAAAATTAGTAATGTCATTTCTACTATAGGTGCAAGAAGAATCAAACAAATAACATTCAATAAGTCCCAGGCCTGCCACTAATAAAAAATCCATATAAGTTTTATAAAGTACTAACCTTCAAATGGCACATGTTAAAATTTGAACCCAACTGGATTATTTGTTTACAAATTAGTTATTTAAGTGAAGCTACTGTTGCAAATTTTCCAAACAATGGAAAAATCTGAATTTTGTTTGTTAATAAAGTATTGCTTTCTGATGGGGGGGTACTGTTCAAGGAAAACAATGGCTTGATAAGTGTTGTTCGGACTCTGCTCCATCGGAAACAATGGTTAAGAGGTGGTATGCTGACTAAAAATGCGGTTGTACAGACAAATGATGCTGAATTCAGCAGTTATCCCGGAAAACACAAAAAAAACTACACTAATTCATTTTGGCCGATTATGAATTGCATGAAATAGCAGAGGAGCTGAAGATATCAGAAGGCAGTGTATTGTCCATTTTGCATGAACATTTGTCGGTTAGAAAGCTGTGTTCAAAGTGGGTGTCACATTTGCTTGCAGTTGATCAAAAACATGTCAACAATTCAGAGCATTGTTTGCAACAAAAAGGAGTTTTTGCATAAATATGTGATAATGCATGAAACATAGATCCACCACTTCACTCCGGAGACAAATAGGCTGTCAACTGAGTGGACAGCAGCAGGTGAAAGCTGCCCAAAGCAACCAGATGCAAATATCAGCAGGCAAGGTTTTGGCCTCTGTATTTTGGGATGCACAAGGTATTTTGTTTATCCATTACTCTGGGAAAGGAAGAACCATCAATAGCGAGTATTATTTAGCATTATTAGTGCATTTGAAAGGAGAAATTGCCAAAAAACGGCCACAAATGAAGAAGAAAAAAGTACTCTTTCACTAAGACATTGTTTCCCCCCCTTCTCTAGATCTCACCCCGAGTGACTACTGATTGTTTGCCGACCTCACATGAATGCTCCAGGGAAAGAGATTTGGCTCCAATGAAGAAGAGATGTCAGATACTGGGACATATTTTGAGGTCAAAGACAAATCATTCTACAAAGAGGCATTGAATTGTTATAGAAGTGTTGGAATCAGTGTGACACCATAGAAGGAGACTTGATAAATAAATTGAATTTTGCCCAAAAGTTGTTTTATTAGTTAGGCCCAGGACTTATTGAGTGATGTGTTATTTCAATTTGATCAAATTTGCATATAAGCAGTTAAATTTAATGACAAAATATTTGGTTCAACAGAAATGGTATTTACTTTGTTGTTATATAACTGCCCCTCTAAAGGGTACAGATTGTTAAGAGACTGGTAAAAATGATATTTTTACTATCTATTCAAACATTAAAAGACTAACCTTTATCAATGTATATGAATTCTTTTGATACATAAGTTTTTATATGTATACTAAAAATGAATTTAAGAAAGACACCATAGTATCTTTACTTGGTGGCAACCATAGTCTTTCTTTTCATTAGCTACTACACCACTACTTCTTTCTCTGGATTGCTCCACTTTACCCTTGATTCATACTTTATGATGTGTGTTAAGCATCACGTATTGTTTTGGAGTTTTTGGTATGACTCAACCTGGGATTGAACCTCAGTCACTTGGGCCATTGGTGAACACTGCCCACTTAGCCAATTTTTGTTTATAAAGATGATAATATTGTTGGCTTATGAGACAACAGCAATGAAGCAACAACATGCTTTTTATACAGTAAATTCTTACAGTATAAGAATGTTATGCCAACTGCCTTATATAATAATTATGTAAGCATTGGTAAACTGATAAAAAATGATTTTCTATCTGTAAATCAAAGGCAATTAGCCATGCACATAACATTGAATGTTTTGGCAGATTATAATTCTTCTTTTTAAGGTCGACACTTGTGATGGGGGTCACGGTATAGAAAGAACGTTTGTCTGGAACTCTACAAATGCTCTTAAATAATTTTTGTCTAGGAAAAATATTACTTGTAACAAGTTAAGCAAAAAAAAAACTCAAATATTCAACTAAATTTTCTATCTAACAATTTTCTAAAAGTATTGTTTGGTTTTTAAATTTATTGTTTGTATCTAGTCTATCATTTACTTGTAATTAGTCTATTTAATTACTGTTTGTATGTTCCCTAATTTGTAACTTAGTTGTTGCTGTATTTGAGTAATTATGATAATTATGTAATTTACAGAATAAATTATTAAAATGAAAATATGCAAATTAAAACAAAGTGGATTATAATTTTTAAAATTTTCAAACTTAAAATAATGAATCAATTTCAGTTTTTAATATTTAATGACATGTAACAACTTACTTGAACACAGATTTCAGTAGCGACTTTTATGAATATTAAATAAAATTCAACCCTGATTTTTTAAAAATTTTATCCCCCCCCCCATAATATTCTTTATCGCTCTACATTATGATTATTACCTATTTCCCTAACTTCATGGACTACCTTTTTCATGTCACTGTCAGGCTGACCTTTTTTGGTGGTCCCAACTATACCCACCTATGGTATACAATCTTTGAAAACCCCAGAGGGGAAATTCTTAAATGAAAGCTAGCCAAAAACTTGCCATATATGTGGAGGAATAGACCATTTTCTTACTTATGTGAAATTATTGGCCTCAAATATCTATTATAGCATGTTTTTAAATATATGAGCAGTTGTCATGTAGATTAAAATTGAATTCAGCATGAAAATGTACAAAACTTTACCACTCATGTAAAATTTCCTAGAAAGATTTTGCTGGATATTTCTTTTTTTTTTAACTTTTCCTTAAAAGTTATTTTATAGTCATGAAGAATGAAATCTCTTCAATTCATTTTGATGTTTATAACCTTAATTCTTATACTATTCTGAACATTTTATAATACTTATTATATTCATTTTTATTTCTGTATTTTCCTTTACTCTTATTTAAGATAAAAATGGTGCTACCTTTTGAATAAAAATCTGTTAAATCCTAAAAAAAATTAAAAAAAATTTTTTTTTTTATATATTCTGGTCATAAGTCTATAGATACATATTTATATCTAAGGACTTACAGAAAGAATATTAGTTGCTTTATATTCATCAAGCAAAAAATCAAATATGTTAAATGTTTTATACACATATTTGATGAATTTAATTTTAATCTGAATACAACTTCTTCTTTGTGCCTATAGACTTTATTTTCTTTGCTATGATATAAAACATTTTATTCATTTTTCAGATTGTGATAATGATCTCATTAGAATTACCACTGATGAAGAACTTCTGGAAGCACTCAATGCAAAGAAAGAGCCACATTTCAAAATTGTTGGTAAGATTTTCCTTTTATAACCTGTGAAGTTTTTTTCATTATTAGAAATGTGCAAATAAAAATTGACCCAAAATGTTTACTTTTGTCTCATCTTCAACTCAGAAACTAATAAGATTATGACAATTAAAATTTGATCATAACCCACACATAAATGGAAAATACTAATGACATTTTACATTAAAACTTACAAATGGTTTTGAAAAATTAAAATTCATATTTTGTTTATTGCTATTAAGAAACTGCATTATCATAAGACATTTCTGTATCTTTCTTTCATATATATATATATATATCTATATCAGAAAATACAAGAGAAACTGGAGTTTCATCTAACCATAATCTTTCAATTAATACGACTTCCTAAGATACATAAATAAATAATTAGCAAATTTACCCATGTTCTATTTTTCTTTCTCTTTTTTTTTTCTCTCTCTATCTCTGTGCATTGAAAAAAATCTACAAAGCTTACTCTTGAGACCTTTGCTAAGATGTAATTTTTAAAAAATGATATAAAATAAACCACCTTGTAAAAGAAATAACAAAATAAATTTCATCTTCATATAAACTATACAAAAAAAATGCAATGTACATGTGCTTAGACTTAAAAAGACAATTTCTTTCTTTTTTTTTTTTTTTTTTTTTTTTTTTTTCCAGTTCTTGAAAATGCCCCTGTATCTTCACCTTCAGGAGGCGAATTACACCCTGGAGTGACATGTAATGAATGTGATTCTGATATTCGTGGTCCTCGTTACAAGTGTCTTATGTGCCAGGATTATGACCTGTGCCATGATTGTAACAACAAGCCTGTTCATGTTCAGCATCCAATGATAAAACTTCCCACTCCTGGCTCTTTTCCTAACTTCAAGGTAATTGTTTATTTGCGCTTTGTCATATGCACATCTCAGATTTGCACTAAGCTTCTATGTGAAATTTAAAGAAATATACATGCTTGCTACTTGAAACTTTTGGGAAAGTAATTATAGTTGCTTTGGTAAAGTTATTGTTTCAATATAGATAACTTTATTCTGTTAAAAAGCAAGTCTGCTTTAGCTTATGGTTACATATTCCCTTGAACTCTTATCTTCTAACTAAACCTGTTATGTTTGATATAATAGATTTTTTTTCTTTTTCTTTTTTTTTTTTTTTTTTTTTTTTTTTTTATAAAGCTGCTAGGTGTTAAAATTTTTTTACTTTAACCTGTAGACTAGAATGTCATTTAAGGTAAAACATTTCTCATAATCTAACCAAACTTTTTAGTATGTATTAAATGTACTAAGCTTTGCTTTGTCATGTATCTGCTGTTTCAAAGCTATTATATATCTAAATACTGAACAGGCTTATTCATCATTGCTTAGCTTAGGTGATATAGTGGGAATTAGAATTTTAAGTGTGACTTGATCATAAGTTTAAAAAGCAAAAATGTAGCTATACACAATGATTACTCTACTCTGAGAAGATTCACCTTTTTTAAATTTCTTTCAAGAAAACTAGAATTTCAGCTGTTATGTCCTTGTAGGAAGGATCACTGCTGTTGTAGTAGCCAACAGAATGAAAATCAGCTTTTTTTCTGTCTTGATTACCATAATTCTGATATTTATTTTGAATAAAGATGTTATGAACATGTTTCTTTATCAATTTACCTTGATAATGCCTGTGTTGTAAATGCTCTTTTCAGATTCTGATCAAGCTATTGTTCATCAGAGTATTAGCAACAGACAGATCCATAGAAAAAAAATTTCATAGCTAAACTAATATTTACAATAACTGAAAATTATCTTAAAAGTATTTGCTTTCTGAATAAATTCTAAAACTGATTATAAATAGGTTTTACATTGAAATCTGTTTGTAACACTATCCTTGTCATGGCAACGGTCAATGTAACAACAACTCTTTGACGCTTCACTAGTGATTTAACACCGTAACCTAACTCCACTGGACTGCCGTCCTTCACAATTTCAGCCGTGATTCTGTCAGTTCCAGTATTACAGGTTAGACCCAATTCTCCAGGGATCCTTGCAACAGCTCATGCTATGAGCAGTTATCAAGTCCAAAGATTATCTGCAGGTTCGTCGTGTTGAAATTGTTAGCACCAGAAAAAAAATAACCTAACTGATCTGATTTTATGAAAGGTTTTTTTTTTTTTTTTAATATATAATAACCAACAATATATGAAATAAATACAGTTCATAAAGAAAGTAAATAAATTGAAATTTCTCTTATATACAAATAGTACCTCGAGTGTTGGTTATTGGAGAGAGGTGGTTTTCATCTTAACTGTTTTCAGTTTAGCAGTTTGTTTAGCGATTTTTGCTTATTGGACTTTGTCAACGACATATGCACACGCAGAATTCCTGATTCAATCTCCAACGGGTTCTCTTGATAGATGATGTCACATCTGCCTAGAGATGATTTCCTCATGGCAGGGCTTGGTTGTCTCTTACACATCAGCAATCATGGTATGGACCAGAAGTAATCGCCCCAGCTGTTACAACAAAAAGTCTCAAGGCGAGGCTTATTTATGGAGAATATCTTTGCCTCCCATTAATCACGTGATACTGCACATAATTAATTCATCTGTCCTCTAGCAAGTGTTCCACCTTCTGACATTGCCCAAAGTACGGTTTCATGTCTTGATTTTCTTGTGTCCTACTTTCTGATATAGACAATATATATAAACATCTATTATTGAGAATAGCGTTTACAAGTAACACTCTTTAGAACAATCATTATCATATTGCTACATGTTTTATTTTTAAAAAAATTGATGCTGTTAAAGAAATGGTATGTTTTTCATTTGCAGACTCACTTTTTCAATGGTAATGGTGGCTGTTGTGGTTCATTTGGTACAGCTTCTACTCCTGGTGGTACTTCCTTCAGTACATCCTTTTCTACTTCTGCTACAAGTAATGACAAGCCAAAGGAAGAGAAGAAAACTACTGATGATAAGAAAGATGAGACCAAAAAGTCTCCAGAATATTCACCTAACATGTTTCAGCATATTGGAGAACACCTTTCTTCTGTGCTTAACCCATTTGGTAAGATTTTATTGGTGGGGTGGGTCTCATTTTTGCCATTTTCAGTTTATGCACTTTTTTAATATATATATATATATATATATATATATATATATATATATATATATATATATATATATAGTCATCCACAGAAAGACTGTTTCATTCTATCAGAACTCTTCAGTGTGGCTAGACATGTAGGATGCTCGAAGCCGGGATCGAAACCCATCCAACTTTACGTTAGACTAAATCTCAGACTGCTCAGCCAACAACCGTATCACGTTTGGCTAAGGGAATTGTTAAGGTATTTATGTAGCAACAGCAGCAGCCGTTTGTTTACATTTTTATACCCTATCAGCTACCAGAGTGCTTAATTCTTTCGAAGAGCTTTGCATTATGCGAGCAGCGGCCGAAAATTCCTTCACCAGAGTGCTTAACCCCCATGGGGGAGCGTATATATTGTCATTTAGATAAAAATTGTCCTAACATCCAGATTGTTTTCAAGGTTACTTGATTATGTTCTGAAATTTTATGTTTTGATAAGTCACGCGTCATTTCAAATTTGAATTTAATATAGAGTTCCTTTCATAGTTATTTTCTTCATCCCTATCTTTTTCTTTTTGTTTATTTATTTCTTTTTTATCTTGCAGGGATTGATTTGGATATGAAGTTGGAGAAAGAAGGCCAATTTCAGAATGTATTTACAGGTCGACCATTTGTTCCACATGGCCCCCTTCCCCATCCTCCATTTGGTGCCCATGGTCCACCCCCACCATTCCCTGGTCCTTTTGGCCCGTATGTTTCTGCTCCTGGGGCTCATGTGTTTACATCTGGGCCACATGTTTTTACTAATGCTCCTGATGGATTTAATGTTTCTCCTGAAACCAGTGCCAAGGTGGCAGCCAATGCTGATAAGATTGCAAGAGCTGCAGCTACTGCAGCTGCAGAGGCAGCAGCTGCTGCCAGTCAGGTTTTTGCTTCTAGTTGTAATAAAACTGCAGAATCCACTGATGGACCAACTCCAACTGCAGCAGCTGCTGCAACAGAAAAACCAAGTGAAAAACCAACTGAATCTCCAGTGTCTCAACCTAAGTCTCCAATTCCCATGGATACTACTTCATTGGATGATACAGCTTT
Organism: Sepioteuthis lessoniana; assembly: GCA_963585895.1. NCBI lineage: Eukaryota > Metazoa > Mollusca > Cephalopoda > Myopsida > Loliginidae > Sepioteuthis > Sepioteuthis lessoniana. The sequence continues at coordinate 68,355,733 of OY757906.1, read as the reverse complement.
GAAGGGATCATCAACAGATAGCACAGTATGTAGATAATTATGGTGATTTTAAACTATAATGAATATTTACAAAAAAAGTTGGGTTTTTTGTTTCTCTTCCTTAAATTTAATGTAATTTCTCAAGTTTTTTAATTGGATCTTGATATAAAATGTATTAATTTCAATCTGATTAACAGGAAGGTTCTCCCTCCCATCACTCTTAACTTATACAAAATTCCTATTTTCATTATGTTCCTTTTTATTCTTTCAGAATATTGATGGGTGGACAATGCTGAACACAAACCCCAAAAGTGATGATGGACTTGAGGGACGAACACCTGCTCCTTATGGATTAGTCAGTGATAGCATTAAGCAAGACAATAATCTTTATTATTCAGATGGTAAGGAAATGGTAACTTTAGCTTTTATCAGTTGTAATAGCTTTATATCAAATATATAATATAATTATATATATATATATATAAAGTACAAAGGCTTTCCCTAGATACAGGGACATCATCTTCCTCTTATTTAGTGAATTATGCATGGACTAAAAGAAAGCTAGCATAAATATTTGTCCTTTTATTAAGAAAAAAAATTAGATAACATAGTTTTTTTTTTTTTTTTTTTTTTTTTTTTCTCTCTCTCTCTCTCTCTCTCTCTCTCTCTCTTTCATCTATGCTGTATTTTTACATTTTTACCTCACCTAATTTCAAAAATCACTCTTTCACTGACTTTTTGAACAATGTTTCTGTGACCTAATTTTTGTCTGTTCTTCATTGCTATTTACCCTTTTAGTTTTTTTCTTTTGCTGTTAACTGGTCCATTATGACTTGTGTGTTATGACTGGATTCTGGCTAGACAAGCAACATATATGGAAATTATATAAGATAAATTTATTTCTATTTACTAGGTCTTTTATCCTCCGACTATGGGTTAAGTAGTATCCCTTCTGTTCTTCTACAAGAATGGTTTTGGCATTAGATAACCCATGAAGCTTGATATGTCATTAAACAAAGAAACCAAATCAAAAATTATCACTTCATATTTTTGTCCGACAATCCTTGAGTTGAAAAGCAAAATATGCTTAAAAAAAATTAAAACCATCACTAATATATGAATTTATTTTTGTCTCTATATAACAGATAACGTGGTAAAAGTATTAACATCCTTTGGCACTGAATATGCTAAAATGAACATTGAAAAAGTTTTCCTTTTGACAACTATAGTTATTATTCCTGTTTATATACGTTTTGAAAGGAATTTATTAAATTATCAATTTTCTTTTTCTTCCTGTTTTTTTACCTTTCATTTAAAGCACATCATTAACATTCCACAAAGGCTGTGACCATAAGACTAATATAAATGCAGACTCCATTTTGTTAAATTTTAAATTCAGTGACTTCTCTTCATCTTCTAAGTAGTATTTAATAGTTATTTTATTTATTTATTATTTTATTTATTTATTTTTTATTTTTTATTTTTTTTTTTTCAGACCCCAAAGTGGCAGAGGCACTGGAGCAGATGATGAGCATGGGGTATAGTAATGAGGGTGGCTGGCTCACATGTTTGCTGGAAGCTAAAAAGGGAGACATCAGTGCTGTACTGGACACAATCCAAAACAACATTCAGAAATAAAATAATTTACTCCAGTTATCATCCCTCATCTCTTTATTTTGAGAAGAGGAAACATGGAACAAATGTTAACCAGTCTTTTAATTTGTGAAATTCTGTAATAGATCTAAAATAGTGATTCATATATACACTTATCTTTTGGTTGTATGTCTTGAAATTAAAAGAAAAATTGGCAATGCCTATGTACAATTGCCAGTAATTAACAGATGAAAAATTTATTTTGATATTCAATTTTACCATCTGCTATATAGCTCTGTGTAATATATATATATATATATATATATATATATATATATATATATATATATATATATATATATATATATATGCACATAATTAATATTTCTAAGTGGCTATTATTTAAACAGTACACTTCTGTAGTACCTGTGGAAACAATTGCTGCTAGTCTCTATTCTTGCAAGTAATTGACATTTGGTTATAGCAATAAATGCTTATTTCTATAAAAAACCTCTTAATTTCTATGACAAATGCATTAGGACAACAGCTTTATGGCGTCTGCAAATACGAAACTTATTTCAATCCAGGTGAAAATTCATTAATACTGAAATGTGTGTATAAATTTGCTTATATGAGTGCGTGTAATATATGCACACACACATACACACAATAGACCATTGAATTTTCCTTTATCTCAGAGTTGTACTTGTCAAATAGTCTGCTTCTTTGATCATTCATGTATCTAGTTTTTATTTAATAAAGGTTCTATCAAATTTCAGGGTGGTGTTGTTTTTTTTTGTTTTTGGTTTTTTTGGGGTTTTTTTACAATTAAATGAGAATTTAAATAGAAGTCAGCAACTTTCACGGAAGATTTTATAAGATAAACTGTGTTTAGAGGAGCCTAGCAAAAGGCGTAAAAGTTATCTAATCATGGTTTTTAAAACTTGTTTTGACAATTTTTGTTCCTTGCTTCTGTTGCAATCAAAAAGTAATGTTAGATGAAGATTTATTAATTTACTTCCAGATTTTTTTTTTTTTTTTTTTAATCTGTCATCATTATTCTTCAAAGAATTTAAAGGTAAATTTATCCTAGGTTGGGGAACTCTAAATTAGGTCTTCATATTTGTATTAAAAAAAATTTCTTTTTTAAGTTCTTGTCCATTATAGATGGACCAGAATTTTTTTTATACCACTCATACCATTTTTTTTTATACCACTTATACCATCCAATCTGTTCTGTTTTACATAGGGAAAATGTTTATGCTCTTCACATGCAACCTTCTATATAATGTGGTTCAAAGTAAGCTTAGAATTAGGTAAGAACTAGTAAAGTTATTTATATTTAATTGTCCTTGCAGAAAAAAAAATGACAAAACTTGAAACCAAATTTGCTGATATCATATCATTGAACCAAAACATATTCCAATTGGCTGCCTCCACGCGTTTGTATTAGTTTTCGCAAATCAGGACTGATACATTCTCCTATGCCATAAGCAAATTGCCTTCGGTATTTCCAGAAACCATCTGTAAAAGAAAAAGATATAAACTCTTTAAGGAATTTCAGATTTTGTGTCAATGTTGTATGAGAAATTCCTACCCGGAAGTGTTCTTATCAATATCATTAGTTTCACTACTGTCCATAGTTTTGAGAAGGTTCATTAAGATTAAAAAATTCTTAGGTTGCCTTTTTTTTTTTTTTTTTTTTTAGTATGTACCAGTTAAAATCAACTGGTACATACTCAGGCCTTCTTCACTTGTAATATGCACATCTGTATGAAAGACTTTGTTTTGGTCTCTTTCCAAAGAGCAGAAATGGCATCAAATAGTTTTTTTTGTTTTTTTTTATCAGTGGGTGTTTTTTAAAAAAACAAAAAAAAAATAGCACATATCAAGATATCAGAAATTTATCAACTAGAGCATTTTAGAATTCAACTCAATAGAAAGATGAGACAGATGTCCATGGAAAAAAATTGCTGATAGTAGTTTTGCTTTGGTTTGTACTACTAAAGAGACCAGTCTCTTTCCAAAAAATGTACTAGTCACAATGTCTAAATAACTCATCAAATATTTGTTAGGCATACCGTCATCAACTAGTGCTTGCAAGGATTTTGTCATCTGTGATGCTTGTTCTTCCAACTGACTTTTCTTAAGCCTCGAATCTGGTACTGTTTTTTCTGATTTCTCAAAAGCCTTTACTTTCATCGGTTTAGCATATTTTTTATCAAAAGCCTCTTTATCAATACCTAATGCAGCCAGAAATTTTCCTCTGCCTTCACACTTTATACAATCCAGGCCCATTCTGGAATGAAAATATAATATCACTTAACATTTTCAATTTTTCTAAGTTGATGAGAACAAGACATAGCTTATAAGATCTGTCTCCCCCCCCCCCGCCACCAAAAAAATTCTAGATCTAAGCTTAGAAAATGATGACTTAAGAAACTAAAGTCAGGAGGTAGAGACATGTAAACTATGATTCAGTAATTTTATGTGGCCTATTGACTGAATTAAAAACAAATTATCATTTCAATTAAAAAAAATTAGTGTAACACAGTTGCTGTAATGGTTAATTATTTTATTACCTGGTTTGGTTAGTCAGCGAGTTAAGTTAGCTAAAATCTTTGAGCAGAAATGTAAGTCAAATTGAAAAGTTTAAGCGAGTACATAACAATCAATCCCAGAAGGCCAAAATGCAAATAAAATGGATTCATATGTCTGTGACAGTTTTGATTGGGGAAATGAAAACTGAATTTAGGATGTGAGAGATGACCCAATAATTTAGCCAGATGACATCACCCTATCGATATTCAGAATTTAAATATATAAAAGTTAGCAAATTTCGAAAAGGTCAGCAGTGGATAGTTGTCAGAAGTTTGTGTTCAGAGAGTTTGGTAGGGCTGGCAGGGGGTCTCCTTGTGTCTGTTCATAGACCCTTACAGATTTTCTCTCTCGTGCTACTGTATGCAGTCTGAACATCAAACAATAAATGATTGATAATTGTTGATGGAGAGTTCTTGTTTTTGAGTTGCCAACACCCAGGCAACTTTGTTCCAATGGATCACCCTAACTGTCAGAAGAAGTTCTGGATGGATTGTGTCATTCCTTATCTGTGGATCTTTCAAACACATCATGGGTACAGAGAAGATTGATTAACAAACTATCTGGAAACACATTTGGTACTGAACCAACTGAGAAGGTTAAAATTGGTGCTGGGTCAAGCTATGGTACTGTTGGGTACCAAGCCCAAAATAAGGGCCCAGATGGTGCAGAATGGAGTATCTTAAAAAAAATGATTAACATAATACAATAGGTTTCCATTTGCTTCCATTTACATTGCATCATGTTAAGAAAGATTGAAAGCAATTTAAATTGTTTCTTCAAAAAACCATGTTCAATGAATGTCAATATTTTAAATAGATCTTTTTTTTTTCTCTCTACTTTAAGTTTTTCTTATCTTCAGATGTTTTTAAGATTTTAATTGAAAAAATATTACAAATCCAGATAAATGTATCTCCTGGAGAAAGATTTACTGCAGATTGGGAATCCTTGAATTAGCAATAATCAACTTTCTCCAAGACAATTTCCTTTTTTATCTCATGTCCTGGATATAATACTAAACTGCATCCAGTGGTGAGGCTCCAATTCTGGAGCCACCCTTTCATTGGCATCACTCCCAGGTTCATCCTATCTTGAAGTGGTAAAACATTTGTTTGAAAATTATTAGTATTAGATAGGATAACTGGGCAAACAAATTTTATGATTATTATAGACATTTTGTCTAATAATCATATAATTTATTTGCATGATAAAAACATAACTGCAATGGAACATTTAAAAATATGATTAGTTATGATTACAATGAAACATTTACAAAATCTGTTTTGATTTGGTTTAATAGGTTATTTATAACCTAATGAACCAAATCAAAACAGATTTTTTGACATTTTACTTGAATATAGAACCCCATCTAAAACCTGAGAAAATGAATATTTTTAAAATTTGACAAATTGCTGATATGCAACAAGAATTAAGTGTCCAAAAAATATTTTTCTATTTTTGTTTCTTGAGACTGAACCAATTATGGTTTTGATCTGCCTGACTCAGGTGGTGTGATTTTATTTAGAAATACACTTTACTTTGATCTGCCTGACTCAGGTGGTGTGATTTTATTTAGAAATACACTTTACTTTTTCCATATCTGGTAGACAGCTGGAATAACATGTACATCCAATTTATGGAAGAGGCCGCAAGATGCACCTTCAAGTTTCAGTTTTATTGCAGTATCATTAATAATATCTTCTGTACGGTCCTGAAAGATCAAACAGAAGTTAGTGTATTTCAGCTTTTTATTAAAGAATGCACAATAAAACTAGTGTTTCCCAAGATTATATACAAATTTGTAGAAGTGAATAAAATAAGTCAAATAAAAATAGATTTTAAAATATACAGAAACTCCCAGAAGCCCCTGACAGGAAGTGGAGTGACGCATGCACAAAAAAAGGAATTGTCTGTGAAAAAGAGAGATTCACTTTCACTTAAATGGGACTGAAAGGACTTTCTTCCACCCAGTTGCTAGCAAGGTAGTACACCTGTTTGCCAAGTTTCCTGGACTTGGCCTGCAGGTTGAGTCTGCATGCCAAAATAAATATCATGAAATGTATCTGACTTTGAACTTGTTAACCACTGGAGACAACTAACACATTTTAACACCTTGTCTGGAAGTTGCAGCTATATCATTTGGATTCAGGAATGATTTCTTCACCCACAGAATGGTTGTTGAACCCAGAAATAAAGTCAAAATATAAAAGGTATCTTGGCCTCCTTTCTTCTTTTCTTCAGTAATTCCTTTGCAGCCTTTACAGACAAAAAGATGCCAGTGAATTGAGATGGGTTAAGAAGAAACTAATGGAATCAGATATCAGTAACCAATAACCACCACTTCAGT
>OY757906.1:68151716-68344216 GCA_963585895.1 Sepioteuthis lessoniana | reverse complement strand
TTCTCAATAAGCGGGTGCCTTACTGAGACATATGCATTCTCAAGGTCTAACCAAATGACATGAAGTTCGGTTGATTTATTATCTCGGGTCGCTTTTATTCGGTCCCACAACATGCATGCATGTTCGATGCAACCTGGAAAACCAGGAATTCCAGCTTTCTGAATTGAGGTATTGATAAATTTGTTGTTCAATACGAACCTCATCATTCTCTTAGCAATGACTCCGAAAAAGATTTTCCCCTCTACAATGAGATTGGTCGAAATTGTTCCAGGTGTTTAGAGTTCTTTTCTTTTGGTATATATATTCCGTCTGCTAATAATCCCCAATCTTCTGCGATTAATTTTTTAATATGCACGACACGTGGGAGTTTCCAAAGAGATGTCAAAACTTTAGGGCATCTTTTATACAATTTATAGGAGATACCATTAATACCTAGTGTGCTTTTAGCTCTAGCCTTTCGGACGAAATCTTTAACTTCTCCCAGTTTTATAGTCAAATGTTTCTTCCGGAGGTTGCGGTCTATTGAGTTCACCGAAATCACCCATAGGGGTATCAGTTAGCAGGTCGGAATATTTTCTCTGTAGATGCGCTTCCAAGGTCTCTTTTGATACATTGAGAACTCCACTTTTTTCCTCCTCAAACAACTTTTTTGTGAATTTAAATAGGTTCTTATCAAAAGCGCGTCTAGCTTTTCTTTTTTTAAACCGCAGTTTCCTTGCGTTTTCCGCTCGTGATATGACAAGGATTTTTTCTTTTATCTCGGACAACTGCTATTTTATCAAGGTTTTGTCACCAGGTATTTCCTTAAGTTGTTTTTTCAGGCGCCTTTGTTCGAATCTAAGTTGGGTTTTCTCTCTTTGTCTTCTATCAGCAGTTCTTTTAGGGTTATGCTGGTCTTCTGATCCAAAGTGTTCTAAACACACTGCATGCACAATATTTGTCAGCCGAAAGTAGTCAGCCGAAACCGGATGAGGTAAAGATGGTTTTATATATAGTAGAGGAGTGTGGAATGCCCTGTTTTCCATTGGCTGTTACTGAAGGACAGATGTCTATAAGAACGGCCGAAGTCCGGCCTTATTAAAAAAATTTTTTGCTTTGGTAGAGGCACGAGCGTTAGCACGTTGCCATCAAGGAGGCGGCTTGGCTCTTCCAGAGTCATGCCGGGGTTTCTGTCGGAGCCGATATGATGCAAAAATAACCCGAAATCGGTGAGGAAGACAGTTGCATCACTGAAGACCTCCTTGATGCATCTAGGATGTATGATTGGAATGTGAACGCTGGTAACAACAGTGACGACGGGGAACAGACCAGTTGGCAACCAGGGAATAGACTCGATGACGGCTGGAGAGGCAACTGGCAGCCCGGAAAGACGGGTAGTGGGGCAAGATGGGTTAGTTACCCAAATTGCATGCTCCGTGAGGAGCAACCAAGAAGGATGCTACGACGAACCTAAATGCACAATACCCCCAGGGGATCCCGAGAGGGGGGCGGAAGAGATCCCCAACAGGATGGATTTAACGGAAGCGAACAGGAATGCCCAACCAACTTTGAGCAGATGCATTTGTTGTAAGACGTGCAAGAACCAAAGAGGCTTGAAGATACATCAAAGCCGGATGAAATGTCTGGAGGGGCGTAACCGGGAGCAACGTGCAGGTGCAAGCCCTGGTAAAACGTAGGAGGTGCAGGAACAGGAGTCATACCACAGCGCCCAGTCCCTCCAAGCTTCAGTTCTTCCCACTCTGAGCAAGGAGTCCCGTAAGAAGATTAAATCCCCCCCCCCAGCGAACAACAAGGGAGCCTGGCAGGACTTCGACAATGACATTTGTGAGATAATCCAGTCAGCTACGAAGGGGGACGTGGAGAGGCGACTAAGTTTCATGACGACAATAATAACTAACTTGGCGTCAGAGAGATTTGGTTGCGTCGAGCCCCGGCAGCCAAGGATGCCCTACACTGCCAACCGTAGGGTGAATAAAATGAAAGACCTAAGGAGAGAAATAATATCCCTTAAGAAGCTCTATAAAAGGGCAAGTATAGAAGAGCGTCAACCCCTCGAGGAGCTCCGAGGAACACTCAGAGGGGAATTTAAAATTTTACGGCGAGCGGAGTGGCACAAGAGAAAGAGGAAAGAAAGATCAAGGAAGCGGGCAAATTTCCTGTCTAATCCCTTCGACTATGCAAGAACATTGCTAGGGGAGAGGCGAAATGGGAATTTGGAGGCATCGGAGGAAGAAATTAACAACTATCTTTGAGATACAATGAGTGACCCTGCAAAAGAGCAAGAAATGGGTATTAACAACCGCTTAATTCATCAGAAATCACCAGTGGTCCAAATTGACACTCGCTTGCCAACCTGGAAGGAGATGCAAGAAGTGAGAGCCACAAGATCCGCCTCAGCACCAGGACCAAGTGGGGTACCTTACATTGTGTACGAGCGGTGTAAAGGGATTCTACAAATTCTGCGGAAGATATTGAGAGTCATTTTGAGGAAAGGCAAGATCGTGGAGCAATGAAGATTCGCTGAGTGGGTATGGATCCTGAAGGAGGAAGGTTCGAAGTCATTGGACCAATTCCGAATAATTTCATTATTAAACACTGAAAGTAAGATCTTTTTCGGTTTATTGTCAAGGCGCTTGTCAGATTTCATTCTAGGTAACGGCTACATTGATACATCAGTCCAGAAGGGCGGGGTAGCCGGTATGCCAGGGTGCCTTGAACATACAGGAGTCCTGACGCAGCTCCTGAGAGAGGCAAAGGAAAGCAAAGGGGACTTGACTCTATTATGGTTGGATCTCGCTAACGCCAACGGGTCCATGCCACAAAAACTGGTGGAAGAAGCTATAAAGAGAGATCACGTACCGCCATCAGTATGCGATCTCATTGCAGACTATTATAAGAATTTCCGGTTGAGAGCATGTTCAAGTACAGTAATATCAGAGTGGCAGACCCTGGAAAAGGGTATCATTACAGGGTGTACTATGTCTGCCGTCCTATTCTCATTGACTATGAACATGCTTGTAAAGGCGGCAGAGGTGGAATGCCGAGGACCTTTGTCTAGATCAGGAGTCCGCCCATCACCAATAAGGGCTTACATAGATGATTTAACCGTGACGACGACATCTGTCATGGGAGGTAGATGGCTCTTAAAGGGTCTCGAGAGAAATATGACCTGGGCTAAAATGTATTTCAAGCCAGCAAAATCCAGGTCACTAGTATTAAAAAAAGGCAAGGTCATGGAGAAAGTCTGATTTACAGTCGCAGGAGAAACAATACCTATTCTGAACGAAAAGCTTATTAAGAGCTTGGGCAAGACATTCAACAGTAGTCTGAAGGATACAGCCGCAAAACAGAAGACTATAATAGATCTTGAGGAGTGGCTAACGAAGATCGACAAATCTGGATTGCCTGGTCGATTTAAGGCATGAAATTTTGCACCGGATATTGTGGCCATTGCTCGTCTATGATATTCCGATTACCACCGTGGAATCGTTAGAAAGAGCAATAAGTAATCGGTTGAGAAGGTGGCTGGGCTTGCCGAGATGCTTAAGTGGTGCGGCTCTCTACGGGAACAGCAACGCGTTGTGCCTCCCCTGCAGCAGTCTCGTGGAAGAATTCAAAATCACGAAGACAAGAGAACTTCTGCAGTATACAGAGTCTGAAGATCCAAAGGTGGCGGCAGCAGGAATTCAGATAAGATCTGGCAGGAAGTGGAGTGCGAAGAGAGAGTTGCAACTGGCGGAGGAGAGGCTTAGGCATAAAGCCATCTTAGAGTCGATAGCTTAAGGCAGAGCGGGATTGGGTTTTTTTTCCCTTGACGCATACCAACAATGCCAAAGGCAAAGAAAGACGCCAACTCATCCTAGAAGAAGTCCGAGAGGGCGTAGAAATGCGTTACGGTAAAATGGTCGGTCTGAGTCAGCAAGGAGCCTGGACAAGGTGGGAGGATGTAGAGAAAAGAAGGGTTACATGGCCAGATTGTTGGCGGCCGGATTTTTGCGAGATTCAATTTCTCATTAAATCAGTGTATAATGTGTTACCGAGCCCAACGAACCTGCACATATGGGGGAAGAGAGAGACCCCCAATTGTCAACTATGTGCTAGGAAAGGATCTTTACAACATATCCAAAAGCTTTGGGTGATGGACGGTACCGTTGGTGTCACGATCAAGCACCCAAGGTAATTGCGAATGAGGTGACTAAAGCTATGAGGGCTAGTAATCATCAACCAGGAAAAAATTTGAAGCAGATCAACTTCGTAAAAGCAGGAGAGAAGATACAGAGAAAGAGGAGAGAGAAAACGAACCTGTTATCTTCCGCGGACGATTGGCAGTTGATAGTGGATCTAGAGACTCAGCGGAAGTTCCCCAGACACATAGCTGTAACATCGCTAAGAGAGGACCTGATATTGCACTCTGATAACACAAAGCAGTGCATTATTTGGGAACTGACTGTGTCATGGGAGGAATATATTACTCTCGCTAATGAGAGGAAGAGGTCCAAATACCAAGAACTGGTCGAACAATGTCAACAAAAGTCATGGAAGATACATTATGACCCCGTAGAAGTTGGTTGTAGGGGCTTTGCTGGATAGTCTTTGGGCAGAGCCCTAGAAAAAATGGGTATAGTCGGGGGAGCTAGAGTGAGGGCGCTGAAGGACATTACCAACACAGTTCTGAAGGCGTCAAAGTGGTTTTGGCTTAAGAGATCAGAGCCATGGAAGAAATAAAGAGGACGATGGAGGAGCCTAAGAATTAAGACTAGGAGACATGTTACACACAATAAGAGTATATTGAGTTAATATTAAGTTAGGGTAGTCGGAATGTCAGGGGGAGGGGTTGAGAATCATTGGCGTTTGCGAGGGGGGATGGATATTTAATCATCCGTTTTTGTTTTTTGTTTTTTTTTTTTTGTCCTCGTATACTGGTTACGGTCCGCTACTAATTTAAGGTTTTCATAAGTTTATTTGCCAGCGCCTACTAGTAGTTTTAGTTAATTGATTGAAACCTAATAGTAAATAGTTCATGGGACGAAGTGGGGGGGGACTGGAGATAGGTTCGTAATAGTAATAAGTTAAAATGTAAGGAGTTGAATAGAGTAGCGTTTTTTTGTTTTTTTGTTTTTTGTTTTGAGAAATATGCATTAGATTGGCAATATGAGCATAGATTATTGATAAATGGGGAGGGAGATCTAGGCAAATAAGTATAAGTTAATCTGTAGCAAATGATTTCGTGAGCCAAATAAATGGGAGTTTTTCCTTTTTTTTTCTTTCTTCTTTTTGGCTTCAAAAAAGGCTATAAGGTAAGAGTTAAAGACTGACTGAATAGTTTGAGTAGGGGCCTTTTTCATGTTAGTTTGGAAGTATTAGTATAGGATAGATTGGGGGGGGTGTAAGTCTTGTTAAGTGTAAATCATGGACGTGGACGAGTATTAAAAATACCATCTTACCTCGGTACCGAATCCGGAAGTAGTCAGCCGAGGTATTTGTTGCACGCCCCACCTTACGGGCAAGTGTGGCACAAGGCCTTTTTTCGGTGGGTCCGGGCGCAGGGCCGTAGCCCACACGCGCCCGGCATTTCCCAAAAATGCCTACGGCCCCGTCGGCATTCCTCTTATTAGGGGCGCCGGGCAATTAACCCAACCTCCCCGAAGGGAGTAAAAGCCTGGGGGGAAGGCCCCCTGAGGCCGAAGGAATTCCCCAGATCCGTGCCTCGACAACACAGCCGGCCAAAGCGCTACCCAGCACCTGGAGAGCTCCAGTCCAAAATCAATCAGTCGCCAAAATGATTTGGACCGTGGCTGAAGTAGGTAGCCGAAACCGAATGAGGTAAAGATGGTATTATATATAGTGGAGGAGTGTGGAATGCCCTATTTTTCATTGGCTGTTACTGAAGGACAGATGTCTATAAGAACGGCCGAAGTCCGGCCTTATTAAATTTTTTTTTTTTTTGCTTTGGTAGAGGCACGAGCGTAGCACGTTGCCATCAAGGAGGCGGCCTGGCTCTTCCAGAGTCATGCCGGGGTTTCTGTCGGAGCCGATATGATGCAAAAATAACCCGAAATCGGTGATGAAGACAGTTGCATCACTGAAGACCTCCTTGATTCATCTAGGATGTATGATTGAAAAGTGAAAGAATGCAATTTCACCCCGATAGGTCCATTCAGACTTGTTCGTAAAATGAAAGGCAATTCTTCATCAAGGTTTTCCATTTAGTGTTATTAGCTTTGGCCAATTTATACGAATTGCATTCTTTTTTACTTTGGGTGTGTTGGGTTGACAACTATGGGATACACATTTTTCTAGTCTTAAAATAAGCAATAAAAACATACTTAAGAACGTTCTAGAAATTTAGGATCAAAACTGCATTTGCATTTAAGTTACATTTTTATATTTTTCAACCAATCATTTAAAAACATACATAAGAACATTTTAGAAAAATAGGATCTGAAGTCAACTAACAGAAAATATTCAAGCTCTAAAATAAAATAGTAAAATACAAATCAGATTGGTCAATAAATGTCTACGCGCCAAAATTTTAGGACGATTCTTTGATCCACAATTACGGTATAAGTAACACACGTCATTCACTAAGCCACGAAGTCAGTAAAGCAGTAACCGATACTCTGTCCGGCAAATTCCTTTTCTTCCACAACTAAGTTCATGACCTAGCTGCAGATGGCCGCAAATCACGTTCAAAAGAAAAAGCCAGCAAACTTTCTTTCATCAACGCGACACGCTGTCGCCACAATCATAAAACACGATATGAACTTAATGTAAGTAAGAACGACTTATTTACGGACTCCGTTAACATCTAAATATACATATACGTGTAAATAAATTTATTTTTTTCTTGCCAAACTTTATTTTCCAAAAGGCCATTTACACGTCATGTTTTTTATTTGTTTTCACATTCTGTTTTATGTATACTAAATTGTTTGTTGTTTAATGTTCGTTGTGTTCTATTCCATTTCTTTTACGCGATTGTAAAGTTTTGAGTTGTATCTGTGGAGGAAATAATATTGAGAGCAATACCCGTAAAATACGGACGCATATCTACTGAAATAACTAAATATATACCACCTCCACACAACCAAAGGGAACTGTGGTACTGTGGTAATTCTCCTGACTATGGTTCCCTTCACTCGATTTACTTATCTCAGGTTGAGATTTACGTAGTTGTCTACTTAGGCAACCCATTTTTGTGTGATAGATACGCATTCCTTTAACGGTCGTAAAACTACGTCCGCAGCAGCACTGTATATCCGTGGACGGTCCAATTTCGTTATCAGATTTATCGGTGGTGATGATCTTATTCCCCCCACCTTTCGGGTAATCTCAGGGGAATATATCCGTGTTCTGTGTCGTAGTAATTCAATGTGGTGTAACATATCATTTTGGTTGTATCTTTTCACAATCCTCTATGGAATGCACATTGTGAATTGGGTTTTCCCAACTGTCAGTTGTCTTTCCCAGTGTCATCCGAACTATCTCGGAGGTCTTTCACTTCAAAAATTATATACAAAAACTGTGCAAAAAAAAAGCTTTGCTTCCAGTAAAGTCTTCATCAGATGATGACCCTGGGTTCAGGCATGGTTTCGGGGCTGAAGCATTATTACCACTAACATATATATACATTTATATATGCACATACATATATAAACATATATATATATATACTTTTTTTTCTACTTATTTTTCAATCCCCAATAAAAAAAAAGGGTTAACCCCTGACATTCAATGGTCCATATTAAAAAGATCTAATACCCCAAAGTCTTTCGATAGTAGGTGCAATCTGGGTCTTGAGGAAAAAATCCACATTTTGCTTTTTCCGGAGCCAAAAAAAATTATTAAATAAGAGAAATGAATTAATAGCTAGGTGTAGACATAGGGCTAAATTTAAACTATAGATAATTAACAAAAAATTAAAAAAAAAAGAGTTAAATTGAGAATTAATGTAAATGAATAAATAAAATAAAATGTTAGATAGAAAATTGTGAAAAAGCATATAATACATACGTACTACTCATAAAAAGTGTAACTGATTTATGGTTTTGAAATTTTAAAATATTTTAAATAAATTAAATATTTGTTTTAGTTTAATATATCTATTACTGTATCTTTACGTAAGGTTATTAATTAAAGTTTAAATCTAATTCAATATAAAATCTGTAATTTAGGTCAAAATGTAATTAAAAAATAAAAAATTAAAAATTAAAAAAAAATAAATTTACAACATTTCTAACCGAAATTAAAATTTAAAACGGAAGTGGGCTTAATGAGGAGATAATTCTTCACCCTTCTTCTATCCCCTCCCACTTTTTCTGTGTCTATTCTATTTTTTATATCTAAAAGATCTGAAGAAGTCCTGTGAATTTTTTTTCGTGGAAATTTCAAAAATGCGTAACAGGATGGAAATAAATTTATAATCCTATGTGACCGGTTTTGTTGTTTTTCTTAAAGAATTTATTGCTCTGTATTATTGGTACATTGAGCTCTTTACCAGGAAAATTTTAAATATTTAATCATGATAAATTTCTTGCCCTGATGGAATTACTCCCAACTCCGGTTTAACTGGACCAAAGAATACCAAATATATAGTCATCCACAGACAGACTGTTTCGTTCTATCAGAACTCTTCAGTGTAGCTAGACACGCAGGACGCTCGGAGCCGGGGTCGAAACCTGTCCAACTTTACGTTAGACTGTGATTCAGACCACTCGTCCACACACACACACACATATATATATATATATATATATATATATATATATATATATATATATATATATATATATATATATATATATATATATATATATATATATATATATATCCAGTTAAACCGGAGTTGGGAGAAATTCCATCAGGACAAGAAATTATTCATAAATGAATATTTAAAATTTTCCTGATATATATATATACATGTGTGTGTGTGTGTGTGTATATATATATATATATATACATACACATATGTTTCGAGAATGTCCGCGGGGACCTCTGTTTATTTGTCGCTGCCTCCCACCAGATACGACTTGACACATGGTCAAAAGCCCGAAGGCCGATTTAAGTGGGAAAAATGAGAGGGGAAGGTCGGGAACGAGCCGACCTCGAACCCTGCTGGTCTATGCTGCTCATCGGCTCACTTGATGCAATGTGAGCCTGATGAGGCAAGCAGTTTTACGAACCCAAATCTGGGTCCGGGCACGTATGCCGGGTTATGGCTTGAACTAGACAGCAAGGTCTAGTGCCATACATAAGTTTCGAGAATGTCTGAGGGGACCTCTATTATTTATCGATGCATCCCACCAATAGCGCGAATATGGCACAATGCCGTTTTTAAGGTGGGTCCGGTCGAAGGGCCGAAGCCCACACACGTCCGGCAAGGCCAAAAATACCTTCGACCCCGTCATAATTCCCCTTTTTGGGGGCACCTCAGGCAACAGGCAATAAACCTAACCCCTCCACCCACAACGGGTGAAAGCCCGGGGGGATGAACCCTGAGGCCGGAGGAACTCTCCAGTGCCGAGACACCCGTCAGCACCGCCTAGAGGTAAAACAGCCTACTGAATGCGACCCAACAACTGGAGAGGAAAGGTCACAAACACCCTAAAAATTAGCAGCGACCTCTATTATTTATCGATGCGTCGCACCAACGCGCTAATATGGCACAAGGCCGTTTTTAAGGTGGGTCCGGTCGAAGGGCCGAAGCCTACACGCGTCTGGCAAGGCCAAAATTACCTTCGACCCCGTCGGCATTCCCCTTTTTGGGGAATCTCAGGCAACAGGCAATAAACGTAACCCCCTCCGAAGTTTATTAAAGCCTGGGGGGGGATGGCTCCCTGAGGCCGGAGGAACTCTCCAGTGCCGAGATACACCCAGCAGAAAAGCCTAGTGGTAAAACGTCCTACCGAATGAGACCCAACAGCTTGAGAGGAAAGGTCACAAACACACTAAAAAAGAGTGGAACCTCTATTATTTATCGATGCGTTCTATCAACGCACGAATATGGCACAAGGCCATTTTTAAGGTGGGTCCGGTCGCAGGGTCGAAGCCAACATGCATCCGGCAAGGCCAAAAATACCTTCGACCCCATCGGCATTCCCCTATTTGGGGCGCCAGGCAATAAACATAACCTCCCCGAAGGGGGTAAAAGCCTGGGGGATTGCTCCCTGAGGCCGGAGAAACTCTCCAGTGCCGAGGCATATCCGGCAAAATACCCTAGAGGTAAAACGGCCTCCCGATTGCGACCCAACAACTGGAGAGGAAAGGTCACACACACCCTAAAAAAGAGCGGGGACCTCTTTATTTGTCGCTGCCTCCCACCAGATACGACTTGACACATGGTCAAAAGCCCGAAGGCCGATTAAAGTGGGGATAAAGAGGAGGGGAAGGTCGGGAACGAGTCGGGACTCGAACCCTGCTGGTCTATGCTGCTCATCCACTAACTTGGTGCAATGTGAGCCGGATGAGGCAAGCAGTTTCACGAACCCAAATGTGGGTCCGCGCACGTATGCCGGGTTTATGGCTTGAACTAGACAGCAAGGTCTAGTGCCATACATAGGTTCCGAGAATGTCCGCGGGGACCTCTGTTTATTTGTCGCTGGCTCACACCAGACACGACTTGACACATGGTCGGGGGGAGGAGTATGTTTATTACCTGGTGCCTGAGGTGCCCCAAAAAGGGGATTGCTGACGGGGTCGAAGGTATTTTTGGCCTTGCCAGACGCGTGTGGGCTCCGGCCCTTCGACCGGACCCACCTTAAAAACGGCATTGTGCCATCAGCGATGGCCGATTAAAGTGGGAATTAGGGGGAGGGGAAGGTCGGCTCACATTGCACCTAGTGAGTCGATAAGCAGCATAGACCAGCAGGGTTCGAGTCTCGGCTCGTTCCCGGCCTCCCCCTCCCCTTCATCCCCACTTTAATCGGCCTTCGGGCTTTTGACCATGTGTCAAGTCGTGTCTGGTGGGAGGCAGCGACAAATAATCAGAGGGTGGGAGGCAGCGACAAATAAACAGAGGTCCCCACGGACTTTCTCGAAACCTATCTATGGCACTAGACCTTGGTGTCTAGATAAAGCCATAAACCGGCATACGTGCCCAGACCCACATTTGGGTTCGTAAAACTGCTTGCCTTATCAGACTCACATTGCACCAAGTTAGTGGATGAGCAGCATAGACCAGCAGGGTTCGAGTCTCAGCTCGTTCCCGACCTTTCCCTTCTCTTTATCCCCACTTTAATCGACCTTCGGGCTTTTGACCATGTGTCAAGTCGTATCTGGTGGGAGGCAGCGACAGATAAACAGAGGGTGGAAGGCAGCGACAAATAAACAGAGGTCCCCGCGGACTTTCTCGAAACCTATGTATGGCAATAGACCTTGTTGTCTAGATAAAGCCATAACCCGGCATACGTGCCCGGTCTCACATTTGGGTTCGTGAAACTGCTTGCCTCATCCGGTTCACATTGCACCAAGTGAGCCGATGAGCAGCATAGACCAGCAGGGTTCGAGTCTCGGCTCATTCCCGACCTTCGCTTTCTCTTTATCCCCACTTTAATCGGCCTTCGGGCTTTGACCATGTGTCAAGTCGTGTCCGGTGGGAGGCAGCGACAAATAAACAGAGGTCCCCACGGACATTCTCGAAACCTATCTATGGCACTAACCCTTGGTGTCTAGATCAAGCCATAACCCGGCATACGTGCCCGGACCAAGATTTGGGTTCGTAAAACTGCTTGCCTTTTCAGGCTCACATTGCACCTAGTGAGTCGATGAGCAGCATAGACCAGCAGGGTTCGAGTCTCGGCTCGTTCCCGGCCTCCCCCTCCCCTTCATCCCCACTTTAATCGGCCTTCGGGCTTTTGACCATGTGTCAAGTCGTGTCTGGTGGGAGGCAGCGACAAATAATCAGAGGGTGAGAGGCAGCGACAAATAAACAGAGGTCCCCACGGACTTTCTCGAAACCTATCTATGGCACTAGACCTTGCTGTCTAGTTCAAGCCATAAACCGGCATACGTGCCCGGTCTCACATTTGGGTTCGTGAAACTGCTTGCCTCATCCGGCTCACATTGCACCAAGTGAGCCGATGAGCAGCATAGACCAGCAGGGTTCGAGTCTCGGCTCGTTCCCGACCTTCCCTTTCTCTTTATCCCCACTTTAATCGGCCTTCGGGCTTTGACCATGTGTCAAGTCGTGTCTGGTGGGAGGCAGCGACAAATAAACAGAGGTCCCCACGGACATTCTCGAAACCTGTTTATTTGTCGCTGCCTTCCACCCTCTGTTTATCTGTCGCTGCCTCCCACCAGATACGACTTGACACATGGTCAAAAGCCCGAAGGTCGATTAAAGTGGGGATAAAGAGAAGGGGAAGGTCGGGAACGAGCTGAGACTCGAACCCTGCTGGTCTATGCTGCTCATCCACTAACTTGGTGCAATGTGAGTCTGATAAGGCAAGCAGTTTTACGAACTTCCATTTTTATAGTATTTTTTCCGGTAGAAGTGTTTTGCAAATGTTGATGAATGTTAATTCATCCCTTTCTTAGCTCTAACGGCCGGTTAGAGTCGGAAAAGGGCGTTGTCATTCCCGGCCGTACCCGGATGTAATTTTTCTATGGCGAACGAGCAATCCGATCTGTTTACGTTTGTAGGCAGGTCGCAGCATAGATACACTTAAAAAATTCTTGGATATGTGGTATTTCAATTGCATTCAAGAATATCTTAATATCAAAAAATGAAAAAAAAAAAAAATGTAAAAATTAACGTTTCTATTTCATTTATTAAGTTAAACTGTTATTTTTTCATTTATGAAGTTAAACTGTCATTCTTTTGCAAAACCTATTTTGGTTTAATGCTTAGTTACTAATCAATTTTTTAAGGATTAAAAACCCTAAACTAACCATAAAAAATTATTCATAAGTTAAAAATCTTTTTTTCTTTATTTCCAATTTTTTATACGATGATAATATCGATGATAAAATTTCAAATTATCAAAAAAGGAAAAAAATTTTTTGATAATATTTTTGAGAATGTTAGCGTGTTCATTTTGTGCTAAATATTTTCTAAAAATAAATATTTTTAAAATTATGATTTAAAATTCAAGTGTGGTGGTGTGAGTTAAACCTTTATGTTTCAAATAAATTCAAAACTTATTCAGAAATAATAGGTTTAAACAAAGTTTACGTCATCATTTTCATATTTAAATTTTCGGCAATTTTCTTGACTTTTGGTACAAATAATTTTACAGAGTTTTCAAATAAAAAAAACCTTAAAAATAAAGCAAATTCTTTTAAAATTGACTAAAGAATAAATTTTGTAGTTTTTGGTCATTCAAGAATGAAAAAAAATTGATTGGGGAATATTTTTTCATGTTTAAAAATGATTCATTAGATAGAAGTATAGAAATGTTAAAAGTTTTTACGATTGTTTTCTAAGAATTTTTTTTTCATATTTCATTGAAAAGAAAACACAATTTTCTTAAAAAAAATATCAATAAAAAAATTAATTCAAATATTTTTAGAAAATATAATGTTTAACGAGTTTTTTCGGCTTCAGTTTGAATTTTAAAACTGCTTTCTTGTACTACAGTAAAACTAATTTTTTAACCAATTTTGATTTTAGCGCCTGTTGAAATAAATGGTGATTAAAATTTTAACTACTCACTTTGCTAAATGGACTTAGGGTAAAATTCTCCCTTTTAATGGCATGTTTCCATTTATCAAATAAATGTTTACTTTATTGGAAACGAAAAACAATGAACTCTCGGACTATTTTTATAATTCCCTTTGCGCTTTGGTTCTGTAGCAGAAGGTATTTTTTTTTGGCGCGCAATTTAATTCGACGCATAATTTCACCCAATCAGGATGACCTATCCTATTCATCCCGGTTCTCCTTTCCCGGGCAGCAGAAATTGGGTAAGCTACCAAACCCAGGCTCTTTAGCTGGACAACGCCGCCCTGTGCAGATGTCTCGCTGGCAGCTCTTGAATAGCAGCAGCAGCACGGACACGTGAGGGAACCTATCTAATTTATGGATTCCTTGCGTCTAATATCTCTTAGACCAAGGAATCCCAGTTGAATATGAATTAGATACATTCACTACGCCATCACAGGAACAACCCCCAAAATTGGCTATGTCAATGCGATGCCTTTATTCCACTCTCGACACCTAGCTCTTAATTCACCTCTGTGCCACTTTAATGGAGACAACGCATACCTCTCCACCAGACGCACAAAACTCACGGTGACTCCCAAGTTCATTTCCTCCAACGGCAAACATGGCTTTCACTAAACTACGGCGAACACAATCCCTCGCACGTCCCACGATACGTGCTGCTTTCTCAACTCTATCATATCTCCATTTCGTCTCTTACTCACAACCTTTCCTACGAGACTTGCAGCACAAAAGCAAACTAAATATTCCATGCTGCCAATAAAAACTATTCTTAAAAAACACATTTCGACTTTGACATCTTGAACCTTCTCCTTTATATACCCAACAAGCTTTAGTGAGTACCTTACAAACTTAGCAAGGAAACAACTACAACGTAAACACACGTTACAACCATTCCTCGCTTAACAATAACAAATACCTTTTTCTCGCTAACAAACAAATTTACAGCTAAAAAAAAATAACAATTTCAATATGGCTAAAGTACTACACAAGGGGAAGACATGTTTTGTTTTGAAACTTAGACAACGCAGAAAGACGTCGTGTAGTATATAAAATATATATCTACTGATAGTGACGTCAGCAAGTTAAGTTTAATCATATGACAGGCCTTGGTAATATACATCACGGAAGCCACAGTCAATCCTGGGAAAGGATTCCCTTACACCTTGGTGTAGTAGCTATCGAAAAGGGAACTTTTGGGTCACCCTCGACTATGGTCACCAACTTTACAACTTTACTTTCAAGCCTCATTGAATGCTCCATTCAAATGGCTTTTTGCCACATCTGAGAACAGGTCAGTCAGGGAGATAAGAGTTGGGCAGAGAGGAGACCATTCAACAGAAGTCAGAAAGGTGGCTGCTAGGACCTGTTGACCTACAGATCCCAGGTTGACCAAAGCAAGAAGAGTCAGCATTCCTAGTGGCTTTGTGAGAGTTTTTGCTCGAGTACATGGATGCGTTAAATCACAGAATGCACAAAAAGACTCCCCCCTTGTGCTTGGAGCTAACCCAAGCCCGTGTTTGTTTATTTGTTCTTTTCTTCCACCCTCTCTGTTGTGAAATACCCCTGGCCAGAGATGAGGAAAACCACTAGATAATTCTGATGGCTATGAGTAGTTTGGTTGGTTGAGATAGTGGGGGTCGGCCGGCACATCAGTGTTTATGGTTGTCCAGAAAAATTCCTTAGTTATAACAAACCTTTAGGGAACTTAGTGAAAAAGTTAATATTATCATATATATAACTTGCACAAAAGTACCATGGTTGTGTGAAATACATAATCAATTTGACTAAAACAATGACAGACGCAAGTCTTGATATTGCTTGATGCATTAACACAAGGAATAGCTTTCATAATGTAGATGCTTATTTTCCATTCCGTGTTTTTGGAAAGAATCCAAGGATTTCTGGAATCTTGGCTGACAAGCTGCCTGCATTTAATAGATCATTCTGGACAACCTCAAAGCTCTATGGACAAGTCTTTATTTCAAGAAAGTCTTCTAAAAAGCTTTGTTGCAACCTTAATTACAATGTCTACTTCAGTTGTGATATTAATTTTTTTACTTATGATACATAGAGTGGATCAGCAATTGTTCTTGGTCAGGGTGGACAATTGGTTGAGGCATTTATGTCAGAGTATACCCATTTAAGTTGATTTTTAGAAAGACCAATTCAATCAAATTTTTTGCCCAGTTGGCCAAGGTTGTAGAATACACCAACTGCTTCTCTACAAAGGAGTAAGACCTCCCACCACCACAATGAGTGTCCTGGTTTTGACACAAAATAATCTGATGGTGAAGTCTCAGTAATGCTGGAGCTGGGAGAATAGAGTACCCCTTCATTGGCATCACTCCCAGACCCATTCTGTTCCAGTGTCGTAGTACTTGATGGGTCAAATAGAACTAAATTGTATACTTATGCTAAACTGAATTACATGAAATAGAACTGTTTTGACATCTAAATTGCATACTAATGCTAAATTGAATTGTTTAAAATGAAACTGTTTTCTTGCATTGAAACTGTTCTAATGCTAAACTGAATTGTTTAAAAGAGAACTGTTTTGAAATTTAACTGAGTATAAACAAAAACTATACCTAGACTGAACAATTTTTGACATTGAAACTACACACATATGCTAAACTGAACTGTTGGAAATAGTACTGTTTTTAAATAGAACAAAACTGAATACTCATGGCAAACAGAATTGTTTGTAATAGAACTGTTTTGATATTTAACTGAACTGTTTTGACATTTAACCGTATAAACAAAAAACTATACTGATACTGAACTGAATTGTTTGAAATTTAATTTGGCATTAGATGACCCTAAAAGGGTGATACGTCTTAAAACAAAATAACCAACCAATCAACCAAATTCTACTAAAATAGATCAAGCTGCACCAACTTTAGACACTAAAAAACAGTTTAATTGAAAAAGAAAGTGATAGTGACCGTGACAATAGAGAAGAAATCCAAGATAAGGAAGATATTGAGAATAAAAATGGCATACAAGTTTCAGAATACAAAGATTCCATATGAATTGCGTGGAGAAAATGATTAGGTGACAGCAAAACTGATTTCTAAATCTGGCAAATGAGTGGAATATCAAAAATGAAGCTTGTAAACAAGGATTTGATTTTGATGGAGACATTGAGAATGGAGAGTAATTAACAAGATCAACTCTAATCCAGAATAATCTCAATCAGATGCTACTACTAGAGAAACTTAAATAACAGAAATTTTTCAAACTAATGTACTGCATGATATCCTTCAGGCCAAACAAAGAATAAGAGAGTTGGAAGAAAAATGATGTTTATGATAAAGTTGAAGATAATGGACAGTATTGCATGAGTTAAATGTGTTAAAATACTTAAAATTATTGATGAAAAGTTGCAGACAAAAACTTGACTATGGGTTCAGGTATTTGTGGAAACATGTTTTTAGAACAGATAGTCCTGCCTGAATGTAGGAAAGTATATGAATTGCTTTGTGCCTCATTGCCATGAAATAATGGGTCTTTCATTCTATTGTAAAACAGCTTTCCTATAAGGAAGATCAATTGATAGAAATATTTATCTCGGGCCATTATTTGAATGTAAAACTAGTAAAATTTCGAAACTAAAAAAAAAAAAGACTGCTTATGTATGAGCAGATGCTCCTTCAGTCAAGTTTTTATGATTCAAGGAAGAGATGATCAAACTTCAAGCCAAGATAAGTATGTGGTGAATTCAATAAGTTCCCAGCCTTTTTTTTTGTACAGGCATTTAAAATTGTCGTAGACTCTTGAAAATTCAGTATCTTATTGCTATACATTTTATGAGATGACTGACTCATTTTTATGATTTCAGGTTCAAATGAACAGCTACAGCAGGAATTGGAATACACCCTACAAAAGCCTGATTGTCACTGCTGGTGAATTTCAAAAATGCAATTTGACACTCTAGAAGAACGATATGCAATACAATTCTGTTTTAAACTTGGAAAAAATGCCACAGAAACGTATGGAATACTTCAGACTGCTTTTGGAGCATCTTGCATAAATCGAGCATCAGTTTTTGGGTGGCATAAGAGATTCAAGGAAGGCAGGGAGTCTGTGAGGGATGATGAGAGGTGTGGAAGGAGTAAGGACGTCAATACACCAGATTTGATTGGCCAAAGGGTTAGCGTTAGGGTTACTATGTTGAGGTTTAAAGGGAGTTCAGCATGAGATTCCTTGGGAAGAGGCCAGCACTCTTGAAATCGGGCCAGTGGCATTTCCACCAGGACAATGCACCAGTCCACAACTCCATCCTTTTCACAGACTACTTGACAATGATGGGCATCAAGACAGTTCCTTACCCTCCCTATAGTCCAGACCTTACTCTCTGTGACTTTTAGTTATTCCCTAAGCTCAAGGAAAAACTTAGAGACAGTCGTTATGAGACTATTGAGGAGATGAAAGAGGCTGTGATGATAGTCATTGACACGCTCACAGAAGAGGACTTCTATGGGGCCTTCCAGAAGTTGTTGGAACAGCACAAGTGCAATAAAAGTACCCATACGAAAAAAGTCTGGAAACTTATCTAATGATCCTCGTATATATGATCCAGGTGTTTTCTTTTGGCACAGATTAACTTGGGGGCATTTTATTATTGTGTTGATGATCAACTGTGAGGTGGAACCAAAACTTTTGAATTGTATGCGATAAAAAGATTGAAAAATACATTTGATATAAATGTGAAAAGTCATCAGCATTCAAGAATATAGGCATTCAACTTCTCCATCTGTATAAATCAGGAGAATTACATTAAAAAATTGAGCTAATTAGTATGGACAGACATTAGATGATGCAGTCACCACTGAAGAGAAAGCTACATTGAGATGTCTTGTTGGACAATTGGATTGGATTGCTGGTATGTCATAGGTTTTGCCATTTGCTGTTTGCCTGGAGCAATCATTTTATGATGAAGTTAGCCATCTAAGTAAAGCAAACAAGATCTTAAGGCATGTGAAAAACACACCTAATACCATCTAATTTGCAAGTCTTCAAAATGTCAAAGATTTAAAGATCATAACGTATATTGATGCAAATTATGCTAATCTTTCTAATGAGAGTAGTCAAGAAAGACAAATTGTTTTTCTTACTGATGAAAAAATGACAGTCTGTCTGCTGGCATGGAATTAACTAAGGTCAAAAGGATGGTCAACTCCATGTTAGTGGTAGAGACCCTATCATTCATTGATAGGTGTGAAATGTTATTTTAGCCAAAAAGTTACAGAAATTGTCTACAAGAACAGAAATGCCACCTTACTTGTCTGGAAGTAGACAATAAAAGTTTGCACGAAGCAACAAAAACAATAAAAGGAATTTATGACATCAGACAATAGGTAGAAATGTCAATTATTCAAGAAATGATTAAGAAAAAGGAAGTAACATTCTCATGGATACAGCGTAGTGAACAGTTGACAGATAATCTCACAAAGAATGGTTTATGTTCGAGTCTCATTGGGTGCCCCTTTAATATGGCCTTGTGCCACATCTAAGCAAAAAGCTTAGTAAATTACCACAAAGAATGGTTTATTAAGCACAACTCTTTTGCAGGTGCTTGAAGAATCACACTTACAAAAAAAAAAAAACAAGCTAGAAGAATTGAATTTATTGGTGAAGCCTTTTCAATTTAGAATTGCTATCAATTTGTTCATATATTCATTTATACCTATTTAATAAACAAAAAAGAGAGAAGATTGTTAATTTTTAGTGAATTATTGCTTGTTAAATGAGGTGTATGAAAAATGAGATTAATGCAAATGAATGAGAGGGAATGTTGAAAACATAGATAAATGGGGTAGTTGTTGAAAAAGAATTCAAGGAATATTTAATTCTGAAAATAATACTAAGCTGCATTCAGTGGTAAGGCTATAGGTCTGGAGCTCTGAGATTTGTGGAGTACTTTTTCATTGCCATTACTCCCTGGTTCAACCTAACACAGATTGGTAGTATCTTTTAAGGTTTTATTCATGGGGCAAACAGATCTGTTTGAAAATTATTTGTATTAAACAGGAATCCTTAATACCACTTAAACTGTGAGCAAAATATTTGTATTAAGAATAATTATTTGAATCTATAATTGTTTACTCAGGATTATTATTATTAATTACTTGAAACCATATAATTGATTGCAAATTATTAGTTTTAGACAAGGATACTTGGTAACTATGATAATAATAATCATGTATTTACTCAATCAAATAAAAAAGACAATAAAAATGATAGCAGTAGAATGTTAAAAATATAGATAGTTATGATTGTTATGAAACATTTTTAAAGGAGGCAAATTTTAACATTAAATAACTCATAAAGAGTTACACAAATAAACTTAAACCATAACATTGGAGATCAACTGTGCAAAACAGGTTAATGTTGATAATGTGAAAATCAACTTTCATCTTAATTACTTCTTTCATGCAGGTTTCTGTATTTTACTATACAAAAAGACAAAGAAGTAATTAAGAAGTCATCATTGATATCATTAAACTTACCTGACTGATTGAATAACTTGACAACTGTTTGAATGTTTGAGGTAAAAACAAACTATAAGAATTCTTTAAAAAATTTTAGATGACTATATAACTCATATTCACTTAATGGTAAGTTTATACAGCTACCACACAAATTCAGGGCAATTATAATCAAATTTCCTAAACAAATCCCTTATTCTCAAGTTGTTTTAACACTATGCTTTTTTAGACTGACTGGTGATAACTTACCTTGCTGGTGCCAAAAACAAAGTTGTTTCTAGTCTCTGAAAAGAGTGCTCCTTCTAGGAAAGTATTGATTATACGACGTGCTTTATTCTTGAGATGAAGGTTTATCTTTGTTCTCTTGCAAGATGCCAACATCATATAGGCAGACTTTTTAAACCTAAGATATAAATAAAAAAATTCATGAGTGAACCAATAAAAGTACTGCTACATTTTCTGGATAAAACTTTGAATACAAAGTTATAAAAGCAAAATGTTTTGCATTTTATTATGATTTTACAATCTTCATTTTACAGCCATAACCAGACACAAGTGTTAAGCTATAGTAAGTGTTCCTTGTTATTTACCTGTAGTTGGGATTGAACCTGGAATCTAACAACAAGTAAATAACAAGGAATATTTACTATAGCTTAAAACTTGTACCCGATCATTGTTAACTGAATTAGAAAAATCTACCCCCATGGATCGAATAAAGGGTTTGGTTCAAAGTTCTGTGTGGGCTGCAGCGTTCAATATGAAACACCTAAAGAAGGCTGAAGGATGCATTGGAAGAAACATTGTGAATATAACAATGAAGATGAAATGAAGACAATAGTCTGAATACTCTAAGTGAAAAAAATTATCAAGCTTCATCTCAGAAATTGAGACAAATGAAATGTTCAGGGACCTAAAAAATCACATGGCATGGTAATGAATGAAAAGTGTAAAATGATTTCAAAGAGAATGAAGATGGAACTTACTGTAAGGACTCTGCTAAATATATGATTTTCTTTTTCAATCTTTCATAAAAAATTGGAAGTGGCTTAAATGATGAGACATGATGGATAGGTTGTTTTCTCTTGTCTATAAATGGTAATTGAAAAGAAAAGTAAAAAAAAATTGCAATTCAGCTGAAAATATAATAATGAAAAGGAATCATATAGCAAATATATAGAGTGGAAAACATAATAAAACTGATATTTCTTAAGCTTAGATTAGTTTGCTAAAGGTCATTTAATGGGGACCAAACTCCTTACCATGGCTTACAAGATCAACTTGTTAACCATAATAATTACAAGCATCCTGAAAAGCATAAAACATTAGGTTTGGTTTTATTTGTATAATGACATATCAATCCCTTATGAGTTATTTAATGAAGAAATTTGATGCAAATAATGAGCACAGTTATATGGTTTCAAGCATTTCTATATAATACAAATAATTCGCACATAATTCAAGTAACTATTTATATTCAATAATAATCATCTTTATCAGCCCACAGTTTTAAGTATTCCTACTGAATATTGATAATTTTTAAACAGATCTATTTGACCTCTAGATAAAACTCTAACTGTTACAACCACTCTGAGTCAGAGCAGACGTGGGGTTAAAGACTAGGAAGAGGTTATTCCACACCCTCTAGAGCTCCAGAACTTTTCATTGGGTGCATTTTGAGTCATGTATTCCCTCTCATAACATTCCCTAAACAAGAAACACTAGGCCAACCCAAAACCATGTATTCATATTTCCCTAACATTGGTAACCGACTGATATTCTTTTTCTTTTTAATATATATATAAATATATATATATATAGAAATCAAAACATGGAAAAAAATTTAAATAGGTAGATAAAATTTATAATATTAATAGAATAAAGTATGAATGCATGTGTTTGAATATTATGGAAGAAAGAGAAAAATAACGGACGGACGAGTGTGGCGCAAAGCCTTTGTTAAAGTGGATCCGGGCGCAGGACCGTAGCCCAGGCCCGCCAGTCCGGCATTCAAAAAATGTCTCGGACTCCGTCGGCATTTCTCTAGAAAGGAGCACCTTAGGCGCCAGACGATAAACTTAAACCTGCGAGGAGATTTAGAGCCTTGGGAGGCGCCCCCTTTAAGGCTCAAAGAGCGCTGGTTTTTATTTTGTCCGCAAAACATACATTCTTAGAAGAACATTATAATATTTTTTTAATAAAATACTTCCTAGAATCCATGTCAGACGGCATCGGCAGACTGTCACCGGAACCAAGATACATATTTAGTTATGTTTAAGTTAATTAAATTTAGCAGTCAGTCTGAGGATTGGATTTTATCTATCATTCTGTTGGCTAAGTTGCTGATAAAAATGCTAATACCCAGCGAAAATGAAATCAGATGAGGAAAACCAAGTGTCATGAATCTCCTGAGAAAGTGTTAGCGTTGAGGCCCAACCCAAACTGTGATCAAGTGGGGATAAAAGCGTTTTATACGAGGTGCATACGAAAAGTTTCCAGACTTTTTTCGTATGGGTACTTTTATTGATAGTACACACATGAAACTCTAGTCCCCTTCGAAGTAATCTCCTCCGGCTGCAGTGCACTTGTTGTACCGTTCCAACAACTTCTGGAAGGCCCCATGGAAGTCCTCTTGTGTGAGCGTGTCAATGACCATTGTCACAGCCTCATTCATCTCCTCAATAGTCTCATAACGATTGCCTCTAAGTTTTTCCTTGAGCTTAGGGAATAACTAAAAGTCACAGGGAGTAAGGTCTGGACTATAGGGAGGGTAAGGAACTGTCTTGATGCCCATCATTGTCAAGTAGTCTGTGAAAAGGATGGAGTTGTGGACTGGTGCATTGTCCTGGTGGAAATGCCACTGACCCGATTTGAAGAGTGCTAGCCTCTTCCGACGGGATCTCTTGCTGAGCTCCCTTTAAACCTCAACATAGTAACCCTAACGCTAACCCTTTGGCCAATCAAATCTGGTGTATTGACGTCCTTACTCCTTCCACACCTCTCATCATCCCTCACAGACTCCCTGCCTTCCTTGAATCTCTTATGCCACCCCAAAACTGATGCTCGATTTATGCAAGATGCTCCAAAAGCAGTCTGAAGCATTTCATATGTTTCTGTGGCATTTTTTCCAAGTTTAAAACAGAATTTTATTGCATATCGTTCTTCTGAAGTGTCAGATTGCATTTTTGAAATTCACCGGCAGTGACAATCAGGCTTTAGTAGCTTTAATTCCTGCTGTAGCTGTTCATTTGAACCTGAAATCATAAAAATGAGTCAGTCATCTCATAAAATGTATAGCAATAAGATACTGAATTTTCAAGAGTCTACGACAATTTTAAATGCCCGTACGAAAAAAGGCTGGAAACTTATCGTATGCACCTCGTATATGTAAGATTGCAGTTTTCATCGATTTCTTTCAGTCACAGTGCAATTTTCTTTCACTTTTTCCTTGATTTAATTATTGCAGCTTTAAAAAAAAACACTTGAAAACCCATCACAAGAAGGGGAAAGAGTATAAATTTACAAAAAGTACAGAGAAAATTCACTGAATGTACAAGGAATTAAGATATTACAGATAATTTGTATTATCTTATAATATTTTATTTGAATAAATTCACTTACATTTTTGGTGTTTCTTGACAGGGTTTGTTTCTTTACTTGTTAGAAATTCTGCATCTTTAATAAGCACATCAACATAGGTAGTTAATAGTTCTTTCATGGGAGGTTGCAGCATTTCATGAATGAAATAGCAAAGTTTTCGCAGATATTTTTGGAACACCTGTGAATTGAAAAATTGCTCTAAAACTGGGATGAGCTTTTTTGGTTCAGCTAATACTTTGTAAAAAAATTTTTTTTTATAAATGAGGGATATATTTTGTCCACAAAACATACATTCTTCGAAGAACAAAATATTTTTGAAATAAAATACTTTTCCTCGTCTTATATCACTTAAGGCCTTCCTTTAGATATAAAATGAGGAAGCTATTGTAGAGGCGAGGAAAAGTTAAAAGAAGTGCAGATGAAATATGATGCTAGTCAGAAGTGACAGCACTTTCGAACAAAGATGGGCACACAGAGTAAAGGGGAACTGGCAGAGGATTGCAAAACCTCTTTACATCAGTAGAACTCCCTATATCCCCCTCACCACAAATATCAGAAGAGATGCTATCAATCTTGGTTAGTAAGATCAAGAATGCTCTTTGGTTAATGAAAAATGATAAAGCCCTAAGAAAAGCCATACTGATAGTTAAAAGAATTGAAGTTTGGCTATCGGCCTCAAGAAAATAAATTTCCTGCATTCTGAAAATAAACCATTTGGCTGTGAGAGGCAATGAAATCAGAAAGGTGAAAGAGTACATCTATTTAGAACAGAAGGTGAATAAGTGCCATGACATGGATGTGGAAATCTTGTGGAGTATAAGATCAGTGTAGAAAGCATTTATCACAATAAAACATATGCTCATGGCAAAGCTGGATAAGACACTATGTATAAGCAAAATTTGAGATGCCAAAAAGAAGGAAGAACAATGAATGGTTACAACACAGAACGTCCTGAAAAGATTCACGTTGTGTGAGGGCATTTGAAGTGAGGTAGTTTGGAAGTTGAGTGAAGTGAAGGATGTAACCACAGAGTACCGAAAGCAGAAGTTCTACTGGACCATATACGTCACCAAGTTTATAGATAACAGCTGGATCCATGCAGTTGTTGAGTGGTATATAAGAAACCAGAAATTACTACACAGAAGACCTCCATGATGATGGGAAGATGAAATTGTAAGGTGATTTGTGTCAATATGGAGAAAAATTGCCAGATCTATGGAAGCACATTGTGGTTAGTGATATGGAAAACATCAGACAACCTGGTCAATGAAAAATAAAATAAAATGAAGTACATTTAACACTTAACTTTCACACAGACAAGGATAATTCTTGAAAGGTATTTTGTAAATAACCCAAGGTTGTTGAAGAAAAGAACTTATGCATAGATTTCCCAACCTACACAATGTACAGGATGTGACCCAAAATAAATTTTTAAGAGTAACTTGATTGAAATCAGAATTTACCTTCTCTTGGACCCGTTGCTTTATCAAGGCAAAATATTCCACTATGCTTTACTGTTTGCCCATAGATTGAAGGAGAAGAAATGGATTCATTCCTTTTCTGAAAGCCTTAGTTCAAAGTGAAATGCAAACAGCGTGTGTATAGGTCTTTAAATTTCTATTCTAAAATAGCTCATTTTAAAAGTGCATGTTATTTTCTAAAGTGCCTCTTTGTCTGTTTCTCTCTGCCTGTCTGTCTATATATATATATATATATATATATATATATATGGTTGTTAGTATTTTAAATATTTATATATTGTGACGTAATACAAAATGGAGGAAACCAGCAAGACTTTTGGGAAGTCTGAAGAAAATTGTTCTGACTTTTTGTAGATCACAGAAAGTGAAAGAAAACAAAGGCATTTGATCGAGGTTTTTGAGGAGACGACGAACTGAAATAGAAAACCTCAGAAGTGAGATATGTAAAGACTGTTAATCTATATTTACTGGGTGGAACGATAAAATCGTCGCCCTGGAAAAGACGGCATGATTCCATTTCCGTTTAATGAAAACCGGTTTTCTTTTTTTTTGTTACAGACCATCTACTAGTTGGCCAGTTGTGTACAAATCCCAAGAGCGATAGAAGCCTTCTATCATGTCTGAAAGTGACATAATGTTCAACGAGCGAGATCGGAGATGTGCCGCTGTACAACTCATGCTCTAAACCGATCCAAGTTAGGACAACAGGACCATTGCCAGCACCCTCAAAATGCAAATCTGTATTGCCACGAATAACAGGGACGTGTCCAGGGTGATGAAAACAAAGTTTCCGGCTAAGGTTATGGTGTTTGGTGTAGTTTCAAGTGAGGGCCACATCATGCCACCTCACATCTTCGAAGTCGGCTTGAAAGTCAGCACCAAAGTGTACCTGGATGTGCTGAAGAGTGAGGTGATCCCCTGGTGCAATTAGGTGGCCAGTGGCAGACCCTGGGTGTGGCAGCAGGACTCGGCGCCGGCCCACAAGTCCAAAGAGACCCAGGCTTGGCTTCAGAAGGAGTGCTACGACTTTGGACTCTTCCCTCACTGCCCCCTCCTCCCTCGACCTGAACCCGCTGGACTACTTCGTTTGGTCATACGTCGAGAACATCACCAACATGACCTCCCACAACACCAAAGCCAGCCTGATCACCACCATTCATCGAGCTCCCGCCAGCGCTTGTGGAAAAGGCACGCTCCCAGTTCCGGATCCGTATCGAGGCGGTGATTGAGGCTGAAGGCGGCTACATTGAATAGATGTCAGCTCTACCACATAATTAAGTTACCTGAATTGATTTTTTCAATAAAAGTTTTAAGATAAAGCTGTAGTGCTGTTTTCTTTAGGACGACAATTTTATCGTTCTGTATAATATAAATGCACTTTGAAGCTGATAAATATTTGCCTGCATACATCATTCCACATCTAAACATTTGATTTGTTTTGGCTTTTATGCTATCTTATTCCTCATTGTTATTCTTTTGTTCGTTCGCAGTTGGCGAATAAATCTTTTATGATTCCAGTATGTTGTCGTGGATTTCTACCTCATTTTATCTTTTTATGTGTTGTGAGAGATCTCA
Organism: Sepioteuthis lessoniana; assembly: GCA_963585895.1. Classification (NCBI taxonomy): domain Eukaryota; kingdom Metazoa; phylum Mollusca; class Cephalopoda; order Myopsida; family Loliginidae; genus Sepioteuthis; species Sepioteuthis lessoniana. The sequence goes on along the minus strand of OY757906.1, from coordinate 68,317,409 downwards.
CGAGATTTAGAAGGAATAGTTATCCGAAAGATATTTCATGTTCCGACATCATCTCGGATCGTAACATATTTGGGGGCTCGTCCGGGATTTTATATTCGTAACATACTTGGGGGCTTTATTCCAGGATATTTTATATATTTTTTGAAAATTATTTTGATACACATTTTTGGAATTTGCAAATCGGGCACTTAAAAATCGCTCGAATGTCATTCATTTATTTTAAAAGTTGGACCGTTACTTTCGCTTGGAGTATATATAAACGACTTTCGTCTGTCGGCTGCGGAAAAGTTGTAAAGCAAGGACTGATTTTTCACAGTCTCCACCAATCTACAAAGAACGGTGTAAAATTTAGAATTAACTTAATGAGAGTTTATTGGTTTCCGTGGTAGAAGAGAAGCCTAGAACTGGTTTCATTCCGAAAGAAAAAAAGTTCAGAAATTCTCCCTACTCAATGTGAATATGTTTTGGGAGATATTTTTTTCCAGAAAGAAAAGGACGGAAAGCAAGGAAAGTGAGGGAAATTTTGCAGAAAAGGATAAATTCCTCTGAAACTTCCTTAAGTCACCATGACGGCCACGCTGAAGAGAAGATATCTTGTATTTCTTCGTTGTTGAAATTATTGAAGAAAACACAAACTTCGATTCAATGAATTTTTATTTTGGTGAGAGAAAATTAGGCTTTTACATCAAGTCGTAATTAAGCTTTGTTTGTAACCTCTTAATTTTTGTGGATACAGGAGCGGAAATCGCTGAGTGATGTTCACCGTGGATTCTAGTAGTCAACTATTTCCTCGCGTCTTCCTTTTTTTCGAACCTCCTATAAAATTACTGTCCCTAACTCCAATTCCTTACTCCTACTCCTTCTGTTCATCTCCTCCTACCAAAAGAAACAGTTCTTTATTTTTGCCGCACAATTTTGAATTCTTGGCGTCCGTGTTGTCTACATTTTTCTATTTTTGAACACGCGCCAATCGCCATTTTATCAACCTTAATAATCTAACAAGAAAAGTAAAGAATATTTTTCCAGGGCTGTAGCTGCAAGACGCCAGAAATTTAAACAAAAAAAAGTGAAAAAGAGAGCTTTTCATTTAGAAATTTAGACAAAAAAAAGTGAAAAAGAGAACTTTGCATTCAGAAACCATATTGGTATTTCTGTGAGAAATTGTTGTCGTAAAGTACAACTTTTTATTGTATCTGGCCGCCAACTCGTAAGTCAAATTGCTTATCCAATTCTTTCCTTTCATTTAATTTTTGTGTGTGTGTTGAATTAAATGTTCTAATTTTGTCTCAACCCTGCACGGTGAAATTAGTAAAATGCCAGCAGGAACGTTATGTGTTAAATTTATTTCTTTTGAAATTCTTTTTGTACTGGGATAAAAGTGTTTGTTTGGCTCTGAAATATAGTTGATTTTGTTTGTTAAAAGTTGAGAATTCCTTTCTCTCCCCTGTTCTTATTCGCCATTTTTATTCTTTTTATTTCTATTCCTTTCCCTTTGAAGATGTGTTGTATGAAAAATACTCGATACCGATCACCCCTTTGTAATAATGGAATAGTCGTAATAGACGACTATTTTTCGGTATATCAGCAAGATATGTGTGTCTAAAATGTTATGATTGAGTCTTTCATCTGTGCCTTCAAGTTTTTATTTTCAGCACACCGCTCTCGCAACGGACTGTTTTTGACCTCATTCATTGGAAAATCATTGGATTACCATTTCGGAAGTTTTTTCATTATAGACATTAAGTCTTCTCCGGACTGGGGTACCTGGTTCCGTGAGTCAGTCTTTGTTTTTTGTGTTGTTTTTTCTCCCCCCACCACGTCTACATTTTTCATCCCTCCCTTTTATCTTGCTCTGAGAGGATTTCTTTTCCCCCCTTATAGCCAGACAAAATAACGGCTCGGCCATAAAGGCCCAATTCAATTCCTCCAACAAAAGGGGTAAAAAAGAAGAAAATTAAAAAGAAAAAAGACAAAATCATTTGAGGTTTCATCCTCAGAAAAAAAATGAAAATAAAAAAAAAGAAGAAAAAAGTAAAACAACCAAAATCACCCAACCCTATCGTTGTGGCCCCGGAAAGGGTCACGAATGAAAATGCAGACATTGATATTAGGAAAACAGATTATATTGCATAAGAAAGATAGAGTTACATAGAAAAAGTAATAAGTCTCGTACTGTTTCGGATAACTCCAGTATTGTTCGGCTGGCAGCGAAATCTCTCAGTACTGATAAAGGCGAGAAGAGTCCATTATGGTGAGATGGGTATGGCTCCCAGAATACCTATTAGTAGTGGGGGCTCACATAATAGTGGTCAATATTGATGAGTTTTTTCAGTAGGCAAGGGCCATTTCTCAGCAAGTCGGTGATAGTGGTCTTTTGTTCAATTTGGAAGAGCTTCGAAGCGACCCACAGAAAAGGACAGTATCTGTCTTTGGGGTTGACCCCCCGCCAAAAAAAAAAAAAAAAAAATTGTCAAATCCACGGTTTCCCGTTTGCATGCAAGCCTGGGCATAAAGGTGCTGGCAATCATTACTGGTACCTCTAAAGCCTTTTGGGGTGTTTTGCTACCTTTGAGACAGCTCCGGACAACCTAGAGAAGTCAAAGGGGGAGTGGCTGACAGTAGGTAAGGGTGGTAGGAAGGTCTATCCTGAAGGCACCCAGTCTCAAAAGGTTTCCCAGGTTGACACTAACAGTTCAGAGCCCCCATACACCTATGTAACAAAAACTACTCCCATTAAAGCACTAGCAAAATCTCCTACAAAATTTGTCACACAGCCGAAAACTAAAGTTACATTTCCGTCCCATTCTCCAATTAAACCCACCCCTTCACCATCCAGAACCAGATGCTTCAGCCCGGGGAGGGCTAAGTTTGAAAAACTCCTGGAGTTTTAAAAAAAAGCAGGAGGAGGCTAAGAAATTCGCCTCCGTTTCGGGGTCCTCTCGTTTAACCCTGTCTTTTCCCAGGCCTAGAACATTAAAGCCACCAAGCACTCCACCAGGCCAGAACAGGCCATCACCAAATTGGACAGTCCTAAGACCATAAATGAGCTCTCGTCCCTCCCCCACCTCAAGCCATCTCAGTAACTCCCACTCCAGTCCAGTCATCAACTTCAGCATCAGCAACATCAGCAGCAACAACTATCCCTGACCAATAAAAAAGACAACGAAGCCCATCAATCGACAGTTCTGGAGACGAGTTGCCAAAACAAAACAAAACAAAAAAAGGACCGACGCAAATATTTTTGAAAGACCTGAGGGTCCTCCACAACTCCCCAAAAACTGACGGCAGGGATTTGGAGGACCCTACAAACTTCCCAAACGCATGCGTCATCTCTGTAGTACGGACGATGCGAGGATCTGAAGGAGTTATGGGAATGCTCAGAGAAACCAACCAGGCCTTCGGCCCGCTGGCACATTTCATAAACTATGAAAAGTATGCCGACTCTGTTGTGGGGAGGGTCCCAATTTCTATTCATCCCTCCCTGTATAGGGCTTATAAACTGACTTTCTCGCGGGATATCGGGGTCTCGCTCGTGACAGCATCATCCGGAAAGAGATGGGCATGGGTTCCGTGAGCTAGGCCATCGGTGTCCTGACCCCAGCCATGTTTCGACCCAGTACTCAAGCCCTGTATTAATCATGATGGATTTATGGCTGGCTAGTATGAATGGTCGGATTCTAAAAGGTCCCGATTACTTTTAAAACTTCAGCGCCGTGGTATTGATATCTGTTGTTTACAGGAGACCTGCTTTGATTCCAGCTTCCGTGAAGGTATTTTGACTTGGGACTATTTGTCTTTTTTAGCGTATTTTGACAGTCATTCTAGAGGGTGATAAGCAAACGTCTTATCTTGTTATTTCAGATCCGGCGGGCAAACTTTGCATACTGGATGCTACCATAAAGGACAAGGTGTTTCGTTTGATTGGGATTTATGAACCCAACGTTGTCAGTGAGTTTCCCACTTTTTTTTTCGGCGTATCAAGCCCGACTTGAGGTGATCAAGGCAGTTAATTTTTGTGGGTGATGGGAACGCTGTCTTGATTCCAATTTAGATCGAGGGAGCTTTAGTTCGGCTACTAACAATTTGGATGCTAGGAACTTTCGCGAGTTTGTCGAACGACTTGATCTCGTCGACAAATTTCGCGTAAGTCATCCAAATAAGTTAGAGTGGACTTGGAACAGTAGGGGCGCCGAGGCCCTGCTCAGTAGCTATCTGGACCGAGTGTCAGTTAAGAGAGTCGACTTAGATCTCTTAGGTTGTCCAAGTTTTGAGGCTTACAAAAATTCTGACCATTATATTCTAAGTGTGTCAATTCGGTTAGATAAGGATGTCTGGATTCTGGAAATTCAGCTCATCTCTTCTGGATGAGAAGGATTTTCGGGACTAGCTTGAACTAATGCTAAAGTGGGAATTGACGGGGGCTAACACTGGTAATAAGTGGTAGGGCAACCTTAAAGACAAAATTAGATCTTTTGCTGCTGACTATAGTAGGAGACTCAATCTAGATAAGGTAGCAGAGCAAAGATTGATAGAGGATAAGCTAGATAGGGCGGTTAAGGCGGAGATAGAGGGAACACTAACATAGCTAAGGCGGGGCTGGCCTCCTTTCAAATTAAGAAGTACCAGGCTCTAGTATTTAGGGCTAGGTTAAAAAGAATGTCTTGCGAGGCGACGAATATGGCCCAAGAATTACGGGTCGAGGAACTTAGACATGCTGTTAATAGGCATATCGCGAGTTTTATATCGCCGGACGAACAATGTCGAATTACAAACGACGCCATTTGTAGGGAATTTCAGGATTACTTCGAGAAACTTTTCACTAGGGAGCTCGGACTGAGTTCTGCTCAGTTCGACACCTATTTTGCCGACTTTCATCGCCTTACGGCGACCGAAACAGCTAGGTATGAGAGACGCATAATGGAGAAAGAAGTCTGGCAGGCGTTGATAGCAGTCGGGACTGACAAGACTCCTGGGATCGATGGTCGCCCATGTTCATGCCCTTGCACGATCTATAACAACTGGATGAGGCAGGGGACTATTCCCCAACGCTTCACGAGGGCTATAAAGAAGTTGCTTCGTAAGAACAAACATGGTGGGGATGGAATTAGCAATTTTCACCCTTTGATGATGTTAAATACTGACATAAAGATTTTGGTGAAGATCTTGGCAGACCGTTTGCAGATTGCCTTGTCTAGTCTGATTTGCCCCGAACAGCCTTGTGCTGTAAAGAGTAGTATTATCCTGGACAGTCTTCATATGGCTCGTACGATCACAGAAAAAAATCAACGGAAATGCCGCCCTGATGAATTTAGATCAGTCCAAGGACTTTGATAGGGCTGACCATGCTTTTCTGGAGGCCGTTCTGTCTGCAGCCGGTTTCGGGTATCACTTTTGCAGCTGGATTTGCCTTTTCTATGCGTCCCCCGAAGTGAGGGTGGAAGTGAACGTGGTAAGATCGAAGCCTTTCACCTTGATTCGTCAAGGTTGTCCGTTGTCGCCCATGCTGTAATTCCTTGCGTTGGAACCTTTCCTGCACAGGTTGAAGGCGTATGCGGTCCTACGCGTACTCACATTACCTGGCTCTACCGAGGTAGCCAGGTATACTGCATACGCCGACGATGTCAGCGTGCTTGTAACGAGCAGTGCCGAGGTGGTTTAAGTGAGCAAAGAAATCGGAAGGTACGAAGTCGTGACAGGGGCCAAGATTAACCGCGAAAAGTCAGTCGGTTTGCGTTTGTGCTCTGAACGAGCACAAACGCAAACCGACTGACTTGGACGGACGGGCCGTGCAAGAGACTTGGTATCTGGTTTGGTCCCGATCTCCAGCAGGAGAAAAATTGGTCGGAATTACTGGAAAAAGTCGTAGCTGCAACCGCTCTCTGGCTACGTAGGAGGCTTTCCCTAAAGGGCCGGGCTGAGGTGTGCTACTCGCGCATCTACCCCCTGGCCTTTTACTATCTTTCAGAGCTTCCAATACCGTGCACCATCTTATTCAAGTTGGAAAGGATCTTTTTCTAGTTTCTCAGTTTGTTGCGGCGAGATATCTGTCAGCTTCACCCGTCCGAAGGCGGCCTAAGAATGCCGAATGTCGAGATGCGTCTCAGCTTCCTTGCTTTTGAAAGAGGATGCTAGACTATCCCTCCTTCCCGTCGTTGAGAAGTGTGCACGCGGCAGATGGAGAGACCCATCGCTTACTCAGAAACGAGTGCCCCTTCTATCGCGAGGGTCTGCATGCCCTAAAAGATCTCTCTCGGTTGCAGACAGGTCTCTCTGACAGCTGGCCGTCATTCCGTAGAACATTATATCGCGTGTTAGTCAGAGGTGGGGGTGCTTGTGCGATGAGTTGATCGAAGGGCTCGATGTGACGAGGGAAAAGGGTAGCTTATTGTTGACTTGGGCTCCCAGGATGAGGTGTCTCAACAGTGATGAGGCTTCTCTCACTTGGATGATCATTCGTAGGGCCCGCTGGGTCGACAAGAAGTTGTTTGCAGCGCGATTGGCAATTTCGCCACAGTGCATCCGGTGCGGTGATCTAGAGGAGTCGATCGAGCATGCTTTCTTGCCAGTTCGTGCGGCTGCTGTGTAAACTACTTGAAGGCTACATGGTTCGTATCTTGAATGGAATTTTTTGTCCTGGAAGCCGTTCTGTGTTCAGCAATATGTGTTGTATACTCATAAAGATATCAATAACAACAGTAATACAAATACAAGTGGTACGGACGAATTTCTTTCTTTCTACCTTCAGTCCTTGGCGACTCGAGGGGAGAGACACAAATTATAAAAACCTATACTAACCATGCTATGCTGACCTCTCCCCCAACTCATCAAGTAGTGTTTAAGATCTCTGCTGGTCGAGACCCAAACTGATTTGATCTGATCGGACCCGAAAAACCCAGCCGCGCGGTTCAACGGTCGAACGTCCTACTCTTTTCTTTTCAAAATCCTTAAAATTCTCAAGACATTTCTTTGGGGCATGACGTCATCCATCTTATCAATTCACCAAATCTCAGTGAAGATCCGGTCTGAGAGAAAGAGACTCTCTTCAAAGGTATTTGGCGAATGGTGGGAGAGCGTTGAGCGCTTGTGTCGCGTGATAGGAACCAATCTTATTTTCATCCTTGACATTCCAGGGCTCAAAAGAATTATGGGTACTGTACAGCCCAGCCCAGGTACATTAGACTAGTTTGTTTTGGCTTATTTTTGTCTGTCTAGTTTAACTTACTAGTGTCTGCTCATCGGCCCATTTTATTTCTTTTAGTCCCGTCTTGTTTTTTCTTTCCTTCCCTCTTTTGTTTAGATGACAGAATTGCGAGTTTGTTGCGGAGCCGATAAGCACGTCGACCCCGCAAATGATTTATAAGGTTAAGCGTGCGAGTAATGACAGCCAAAAGACAATGAAGGAAACAAAGGTAAGGTAACAATGTAGCAAAGATGATAATTTATTTGTTGCATTTACAAGGGCGTATGTAAAGTTCGTGATAGTTGTATTATGTCTTCAGCTAGATGTTTGGTGTCGGTAGCTGGTATGGTCGAGTCGTAGAGGTGCAGCTAGACGTTCGATGTAAGTAGCTAATGTTGGTCGAGTCGTAGAGGTGTAGCTAGACGTTCGATGCGGGTAGCTGATGTTGGTCGAGTCGTAGAGGTGTAGCTAGACGTTCGATGCGAGTAGCTGATGTTGGTCGAGTCGTAGAGGTGTAGCTAGACGTTCGATGCAAGTAGCTGATGTTGGTCGAAGTCGAATTTGATAGTACCAAAATGGTCGTGCCTTTGCTGTGCTAAGGCACTCGAACGGACGAGGGAATCGACAGATAAAGCTAACCCGTGCTTTAGCACTGTGCAGCCGTGCAAACGGACAAGGGAACCGACAGCTAAAGCTAATTCGTGCTTTGTCACTGCGTAGCTAAGCGGACGAACGGACAACGGAACCGACCGAATGGTTAAGACTGGATGGTCTTAGCGTCCTCTTTATGTGTTCCGCCAGGCCGTCTGCTTCGACGAGTCTGTAAGGATCGTCAGAGACACTCCAACCTGCAGAAGGTGACCTCTAATGGTCCTTAAAAGGGCCTTTTGGCATATCTAGGTGATGGAAGGCGAATGCGACCACGAGATGTGGGATTCAGCCTGGGAAGTAAGACGAATGCGACCACAAGATGTAGAATTCAGCCTTAAGAGCTTCGCTGTAAAAAGCGGGCCGCTGACCGTCGAAAAAAGGCTTATTCATATCCAGCAGGAGCAGCGACAGTGTATCAGGTCTGCCTAAGCGTAAAATTCAACTTTAAAAAAATAGGAGTGGAAGTACAGTTCTTCTTTAGCAAGAGATAGGCTTCAGAAGATAATCCACTTTATTTTGATAGAGTTACTTTTGACAGAGGATCCCTATTAATGATATAAATGTTATCTATTCCCTTTTTTCTTTTAGTTGTAGCGACAGGTCAGCGTTATATAAGGTTTTACATCCCGTCGTAGCCGGATGTAATGTTTAAGGTTTGAGTGATCCGGTTTGTTTACGTTTTTAGGCGGGTCACGACAAGTTCTCCGGATATGCATGGGACCCCATTTTTTTCGACTGCTTTTCGACCGGTTAACTAGTCTTCCTGCCATTATTAGTTTGTGAGGTGGGAGTAGGGCTTACAACTCATTTTTTTAAATATATAATTTATCCATTTTTCGATTAGGGATTTTAGCTTTGTAAATATGTAAATTTTCTTCTCCAATTCTCCCTCACAATTTTGTAAATTTGGGTTTAGGTTAGATCTTCATTGAGTATTTGACTTGTGGTGACTGTAGTATGTTACGGTATTGTGGTGTTTTTTTTTAAATTTGGATATATGTATTGGTTAGTGAATGAGTCTAGTTAAGTTAAAAATTAGGATAGTGGTGATCAGCATCCCCCCATTTTTGGCCTTGTGCCACATTTTTGGCCTTATGCCACATTTTGTTTTTTTTTTACAATAAATAATTCTAAAATGTTATCAAAGTTGAATAAATCATATCTATAAATTTATTCTGGCCTCTTTTTTTTACAAGATACTAGCGCTACTACATTTTTGTGGGCAACATTTAATGCTTTCTTAACCTCCCTTTATTTATTTTTTAACTTACGGGTGACAAGCACGGGGTATTTCAAAAATATATTGGGTGTGAAGCTGAGACAAAATTTCAACCCACAATAGATATACGTACATACTTGGAGAAGTGTTTCACCGATTAATAAGACATTAAGAGATCATAACAGGGGCTTGATATTAAGAGTTTTGACGATACCAAGGAAATCGTGACTTAACGAAGGGACTAGAAGACGGCCACAGAGAACTTCCTACGGGAACCAACCATAGAGAGCCTGAACACATTAAAGAAGACGAAATGGTGGAAGTAGGAAAGAACTTAGAATTAGCGGTAAGTGGAGGTGGGGTGCTCTGCGTAGAGCTGAACTAAAAAGAATAATCACTGAGCACGTGGTTGATAATGACATGTTCGACGATGAAGTTTTGCAAGGCCTAACCAGTGGTGTAGCAACAGTGTCTCCAGCCAAAATAGAAACTGAGAAGGGTAGTATATTGGCACAAATGTAAATAGAAAAGGCCAGAATTGAGGAGGAGATAAAATTAAGAGAGTACGGGCTAATTTACGTGGTGCCTTCAATAAGTTTCCAGATTTTTTTGTACAGGCATTTAAAATTGTCGTAGACTCTTGAAAATTCAGTATCTTATTGCTATACATCTTATGAGATGACTGACCAATTTTTATGATTTCAGATTCAAATGAACCGGTACAGCAGCAACTGGAATACACCCTACAAAAGCTTGATTGTCACTGCTGGTGAATTTCAAAAATGCAATCTGGACATGAGGACACTTTAGAAGAATGATATGCAATAAAATTCTGTTTTAAACTTGGAAAAAATGCCACAGAAACATATGAAATGCTTCAAACTGCTTTTGGAGCATCTTGCATGAATCGAGCATCAGTTTTTGAGTGGCATAAGAGATTCAAGGAAGGCAGGGAGTCTGTGAGAGGTGTGAGAGGAGTAAGGAAGTCAATACACCAGATTTGATTGGCCAAAGGGTTAGGGTTAGGGTTACTATGTTGAGGTTTTAAGGGAGTTCAGCATGAGATTCCGTCGGAAGAGGCCAGCACACTTGAAATCGGGTCAGTGGCATTTTCACCAGGACAATGCACCAGTCCACAACTCCATCCTTTTCACAGACTACTTGACCAAGATGGGCATCAAGACAGTTCCTCACCGTCCCTATAGTCCACACCTTGCTCCCTGTGACTTTTAGTTATTCCCTAAACTCAAAGAAAAACTTAGAGGCTGTCGTTATGAGACAATTAAGGAGATGAAAGAGGCTGTGACGAAGGTCATTGATACGCTCACAGAAGAGGACTTCAATGGGGCCTTCAAGAAGTTGTTGGAACGGTACAACAAGTGCATTGCAGCTGGTGGAGATTACTTCGAAGGGGACTAGGGTTTCATGTGTGTACTATCAATCAAAGTGCCCATACGAAAAAAAGTCTGGAAACTTATTCAATGATCCTCGTAGCTCGCGCAGGATAGTGAAAATTTTTTTATCTTAAGTACAGTTAGTCCCGAAATTTGTAGGGAAAAAATTTGATCATTTTTCCCACCTTGGGAAACTTGCCATAAATTTAAACTGGCCAGAACAATACTGCTTTGAACAGAACAAACGGCTTGGAGCAGGAAAACCCAGAAGGCATTCGCGGCGCTGACTGCTGAAGAAGGCGCAGATTATGAAACAGTAAAAATAGCTATCCTGAAAAAGTACGAGTTAGTTCCTGAGGCTTATCGATTACAGTTCAAGAACTACAAAATTAAAGAAGGACAAAGAGTTTGTAAAAATGAAAGAAAGTTATTTCGATTGATGGTGTCTCGTGAGAAAGATTGATAAAGCAGCTAATGCTAGTTGAGGAATTCTAAAATAGCGTTCGAGAGGAAATTAGAATTTATCTGAGAAGAAAGCCAGAAGGATCCACGAATTAGCAGTAATGGCCGATGAATACGCCATAATGCGTAAAAAAGTGAAACAAAACTCCACCACACCTTACCTCATAAGAACAAACGTCAGAAAAACTGAAAACCAAAGTAGTAGCGGTAGGATAGGCGGGAACAGCCCAGTAGCCACGAGACGACCAAAATTTGAGCCGGAAAATAAACCGTCTATCAATTGTTTCAAATGTTAGAAACCCGGGCACAGAGCAATCAACTGTCAAGCTAAGGCTAACAAAGTGATAGATAAACCTGAAGGCGATGTGAGCATAGGAAAGGTAGATAAGGTCTACAGACCATTTACAGCAATAGGACAGGTTTCTAAATCTGGTGTGAATTGAAAGAAATCTATCGTAGCACTAAGGGATATGGGGGAATCCCACTCATTAATAAGGAGATCTAATTTACCATCAGGGAAGACCGTAGTCACCGGTAAAGAGATTACAGTTAGAGGAATTGAGGATAGAAGAAAAATGATCCCAATCTACAGAATTTATTTGAAGTCTAAGTAGAGAAGTGGAATTATAAATGTAGATGTAGTAGAAACACTACCTATGGTAGGAGTAACAATGCTAGTGGGGAACGATATACCTGGAGACGAACCAAAGCTGATATTGATAAGAAAACCGAAGCCGTCACGAGATAAAAAGGGAAAGAAATGAAAGAAATTAGAAAACCACTAGAGCTAAGAAAAAGAATGCGACTCCTGTCGAATAAAAAAAAAAAGACGAAGAAGATCGAGAAGGGAAGAAGTCGACCGTTAGCTAACTGAGAGAATAAAGAGCTAATAATAACAAACAATAAAGATCAACCCGAAGATGGACATACATCGAATCAGTATTTCCTGAGAAATAAGGTACTGATGAAACGATGGAATTCACAGAATATAACAGGAGTTTGTCAAACGGTTGGCAGACCCAATCAAAATATCCTTGTCACTCCTCTTCATCCCATAAGCGCTGTAGAAGAACCCTTCAACAACTAGGTAATTGTAGATTGTGTTGAGCCTCTTCAATATATGTTGATTATAATGTGTTCCTCCACCAGGCTGCTCGAGGCTATTCCTTTGCTGAGTATTTCAGCAAAGAAAATAGTTGGAGCTCTTAGTTTCTTTACGAACGTTGGACTTCCGCAAACTATCCAGAAGGACTGAGGGTCTAATTTCTAAGATTTTTCGGCAGGTGATGGAACAGTTGGAAATTACTCTCATCCGATCAAGTGCTTACCATCTGCAGTCACAAGGGGCGCTAGAACGATTTCATGCCAATCTTTAGAATATGCCATGACCAGGAAATTCCGTTCGTGCTGTTTGCCACGCGAGAATCAATCCTGTAATCGTTAGGATTTAACCCATTTGAGTTAGTGTTTGGTCAGTGGGTGGACGAGCATCCAATCCCGAATAGTCAGATGGAAAATGTAGAGTAAATGTGTAGAAGGCTATCGGAAGCTTATAGATTAGCGAAAGAAGTTTTAGAAACTTACTCAAAATGCATGAAACCCGCTTACAATAAGAAAGCAGTAATCAGGAACTTTGAGGAAGTACTAACTGTATTAACACTTAATGGACAGCCATTCAAGGCACGATTCTAAGGCCCATACACTGGAATATAGGACCCCTCGATTATGTTATGAATACACCTGAGCGTAGAAATAAAACCCAAGTTTACCATGTAAACATGATGAAGAGGTATTATAGATGAGAGGGAGTTGACTCGGTATGCACTCTATAAAATTGTGTTGAAAACATAGCGGTGAAATACCTCAAGTCAGAGTAATGGAAGGACAAAGATCCTCCCATTAAATTGAAAAAATCTGTGGTGCTTAGATGTCAAGAAGATGACATGAAGATGTGATAGTTTTATAGCGGTTTTGAAGATAACACTATTGTTTTTAGGCACACAAATGAATTACGAAACTTAGCTTTAACAACACAACAACGAAAGTTCTTTATTTGCAGCTTTGAATATTATTTGTTCTTGGTGCTGCAAGACTCGTGGTGTTTAGGCTTGTTGGATGTTTGAGACGAAATGGCTTAGCGAGATGTTGAAGTGGTAGCGTGTTGTTGGACGTGTGAGGGAAGTATTCAAAGTCACCGTGTAGTTTTGTGTGTCGAGAGCGGAGTGACGCTCGGATCGACATAGTCAATTTTTGGGGTGACAAGAAGTGGTGCCTGTGGAAGGCATGCTGAATGTTTCTAATTTATGTTCAACTGGGATTCCTCGTAAAGAATCCATAGATTAGATGGTTCCCTCGTTGAGTGTCCATGTTGCTGCTGCTAGTGTTAAAGCCACAGTGAGATGTCCACACTGGGTGGCTTGTTTAGCTAAAAAGCATCGCTAAGCAGGGACGACCAGAGGCACGTCTGTTCTGGTCGCCGTCTCACGCTGAAGAGAGAGGTTTTGGCCGCTCACCCGTTTTGCTAGCCGGAAATGAAGGTCCGGGCTGAATGGGATAAGTCATCCTGATTGGGTGAAATTCAGTGTTGAATTAAATAGCGCGCCAAAACAAAATACGAGATTTTCCTCTTCTCTACAGTTTGAACAAGTCAACCTATCACATGTTCAGGAGAAAAGGGACATGCGTGAGCTAATTGGGGAATATAAGGATAGCCGCACTAACGCAGCAGTGCACGATGTGGAGGTAACAGAAACTTAACCAATCAGGCAACACCCTTATAGACTGAATCCCAAAATATTGAAGTTATTCAGAGAAGAAATTGATTACATGCAAAAGCATAAGCCAAAGTGAATGGGCATCCCCATGTGTATTGGTTGATGAACGAAACGGGACTATACGATTTTGTTCAGATTATCGAAATGTAAATGCGATAACCAGGGCGGATGCCTACCCAATACTGTGTACTGAGGATTGTATATATATCATACACGAGCGTTGGTTATTTTTCTGATAATTCCTTGCTTTTTAGTCCAATGACTAAGTGGTCTGGAAGTTTTTCAGAGGGAAATCAATTTTTTGCCAGTTCATAAAATCCTCTGACAAATTTCTCTATCAGTTCTCCGTCCCTTTGCGTTCTTAGGTAAAATTTAGCACGCTCGTGGATGACATTTTTTTCGGCAGGAAATATGCGTCAAGAAAAGAAAACAGAGAGAGAGAGAGAGAGAGAGAGAGAGAGAAGAAAAGGAAAAGAAGAAAAAAGAGTTATGTGCCTTTTTTCATTTTAATTGGAGGGATGAGATACTTATAAACTATAACCAGCCCAACCATAGAAATAGACTGCTTAGAAAAGGTTAGTCAGTATTTAATGGCCAATATCGGAAAGTGGGTTAAGAGGTCTAGACAAGATTCTCTTCCCATAACTTCGGTCGTCTACACGCGAAGAGCAAAAACGTTATAGTTTGAATAATAGAAGCCGTTGATTGAAAAACTCTCTGACTTTCTGACATGTATATACATGAGTTATTTTCCCCTGGTTTTTATTTTTATTCTCCCCTAAGAAGAGGTGGAGGAAGAGGAGGAAATCCATAATATTTGGAATTGACGAAAAATATCTAGTCCAGAGTTTTAATGTCGTAAAAAAACAAAGAGAAATATTACTGGTATACATGTTTATTCATGTTATAAACATGCCCATCTAAAATCAATATTCTTAAAAAACTGAAAATTTAGACACTAAAATCTAAGAAACAAAAATTACTCATAAAAACTTTTTTCGATTTTTTTTTCTGATGGTGACAAATTAAGAAAACTTTTTTACCAACATTTATTAGTTCACACACACACACACACACACACACACACACACACATGGGTACTATATATGTATTAACTGATGGCATTTTCACATGTTTATGTAAATGTGCATAAAATTTCCTCAATAACGTGATCTCAAGGCCAGTTTACAAATATTAGTAATGTACAAAATACAACAGTAGACATGTCAATGGAAAACAATGCCAGACCTGGCCATATTAATTGAAACATCAGATTCAGAATTATTTCTTTTTAAAAGATTTATTAGATATACCTATTTTTCATCACAATGGGGAAAAAGAGCTACTTATTATTCCATTTGGTGTTTCTGTAGAGAATCATTATCGCTGCTACTATTTCTTTTGGTAGGCCGTATGCTAGTAGGATTTGCTCCA
Source organism: Sepioteuthis lessoniana (assembly GCA_963585895.1). Lineage (NCBI taxonomy): Eukaryota > Metazoa > Mollusca > Cephalopoda > Myopsida > Loliginidae > Sepioteuthis > Sepioteuthis lessoniana. The sequence goes on along the minus strand of OY757906.1, from coordinate 68,302,295 downwards.
TCTTCCCTCTGTGTATGGAATCGAAGACGGAATACTTCGACATTGTTGCAGGAGTACTACAAGGAGAAACACTAGCCCCGTACCTCTTTATCATCTGTCTAGACTATGTGCTTAGGACTTCGATCGACAAAATCAGAGAAAATGGCTTCCAGCTGACTAAGAGAAGAAGCAAAAGGTACCCCGCAAAAACAATCACGGACGCCGACTACGCTGATGACTTGGCGTTACTAGCGAATACGCCTAATCAAGCAGAGACACTACTGCATAGTCTGAAACGAGCCGTAGCTGGCATTGGCCTCCATGTCAATGCAAACAAAACTGAATATATGTGTTACAACCAAACGGGCAACATTGCCACACTAGACGGAGCCTCTCTGAAACTAGTAGACAAATTCACCTACCTAGGAAGTAGCGTCTCATCAACCGAAAAAGACATCGTCACACGACTGACGAAGGCATGGACAGCTATCGATAGGCTCTCGATCATATGGAAGTCGGACCTAACTGATAAAATGAAACGCAGTTTCTTCCAGGCAGCGGTTGTGTCGATACTGCTATATGGATGCACCACATAGACGCTAACGAAGCGGCTGGAGAGGAAACTAGACGGAAATTACACAAGAATGTTGAGAGCAGTATTAAACAAGTCCTGGCGACAACACCCCACGAGACTCCAACTATACGGACACTTGCCCCCCATCACGAAAACTATACAAGTCAGACGAACCAGACACGCGGGACACTGCTGGAGAAGCAAGGACGAGCTCATAAGCGATGTACTCCTGTGGACCCCCACATATGGATGTGCAAAAGTAGGACGACCAGCACGAACTTACATACAGCAACTATGTGAGGACACTGGATGTAGCCCTGAAGACCTGCCGGAGGCGATGAATGATAGGGAGAAATGGCGAGAGAGGGTCAGGGATATCCGCGCTGGCGGCGCGACATGATGATGATGATGATTATTCCATTATCCCACAGAATATATTCGGAAAAAAAATTATAAAGGGAGGTAACTTTACAGTAGGTAATTTTTATGAGAAATAAAAAGTATTCAGTTCAGATTTCAGTACTTAAGCTAATTGCATTAATTTTTTTGATTATTCAAATATGAATATTTGAAAAAAAATCTCAAAAATATAGAATAAAAACTTAAATTATTTTTCACTTACGATTTTCTTTCTCATGTTGCTATCAACAGCAGCAAAAGTAAGTCCCTCTTGGCTGAAAATAAGAAAAATTTCATTCTGAAAAAAAACTTGTATTCAAGAGAAAAAATAAATATAGAAAAACCATTTAATTGACCAACATTCCAGTCCTCCAATCTATAGCATTCACATCAGGTGGATATTATAAACATATGAGTGTTGCTACTCATATAACAGCATTTTGAATGTTGAGAAAATATATATATTTGCCATCATGAATATCAGTTGTTTTTTTTATTTGTGGTCATCCATTCTTTAGCTCTTGCACCTGCCACTCAAATTTAAGCAGATTTATGAGAGAAGAAAACATTTCTTGACACTTAATTGACTTTTGAATTGAGTTGACAAACACCTTCTGTAAATAAATGTATTTTTTCACTAGATTTTAAGTAAAAAGGGAATAATTTTTTTCAGAATCAAGTAATCATTAAATTAGCCGATTTTCATTGGATTCTTTATTTTTTGTAAGATTTTCAATTACAAACTTTAAGAGTTTTCAGTTGTCAGATCTCAATCATGGTAATTAAAGATAATTTTGGATGACAAAAATTGATATTAGAAACAGTATGAAAACCTAGTTTAAATAAACACAATTTTTTTTACATATTTATGACTAATTTTATGCTCTTTTCTTACAATTAAAACCAACACTAAAGCATAAAACAAGATATTACAATACATTTTCAAAATTTTATGAAAATGTCTGTCATCATTGTTACAATTCGTAATGTAAATGTAGTATTAAAATGAGCAACATGTAAATTGTTCTATTTTATGTTGAAATATTTTGATGTTATATATGTATAGGAAATGATGCAATTTCCTCATCAAAGAAACAACAAGAAAAAACAGATAAAGATTGGCACAAAAACTGACACCCACGTACGCGTTCTTCAAAAATAAACACTCGACCACAGTTTTTCGATTAATCGAATGTCTCGAAAAATACGCTGTCAATTTCTTCGCAAAGAATTTGTGATCCACTTAGATGCTATAAAAGCTACGTTTTTTCAAAGAGAGAAAGAACAGTCACTCCATATTTTATTTTGCTTAGATCTTTTCCGACCCTTTCTTTGTTAAACAAAGAAAACCAGATGGTGTAGAAAACCCTACTGGTTTTGCTTATGCAACCAAGGGATAAGCCAATATATGTCACCACCTTCAACTCTTTCTCTTTCTCTGTCACTTTCTGCTCTGTTGTCTGGACCTCATCCCAAAAGTGGTTATAGACTTTAGACATGATCTATCATATAAGATTTTTTCACCTTTTTTATGTTCCTTTAAGGGAACAACTACTTTTCCCCTTATATCTTTCCACATATCCATAGCATATCATTAACATTACATAATAAATGTATGTAATATATATGCATATCATAAATCAGTGTAATGTTGTGGGTAGTCTTGCAAGGTGGTTGTTGACTTTAAAAGTTTTGACAAAGGTTGTGGAGATATAGGGTTTGTACTTGATTCCTGTGATGAAAGAAATAGACAAACATGTATTCACTGTTGAGTTCCCATGTTTATTAACGTATAAATGATTCAGGGTGACTATCTCTGAATTTCTAAAAAAAATTTTCATAAAGTGGAGGGAACTTCTTGCATCGAGTAAAGTTTATATCAAAGCCATTCGTAGTACTGCAGAAATCCAACTTCCAAAACTTGAAATGCAAACTTGTTTCAACTGAAGATGACCTCTAACCCTACCTGTCTATCAAATTTCTTCCTACTTCCAACTCAATAGTGATGGTGGGAGGGAGCCATTAATTAAAAATCAGTTAAAATTTTGGGCTGGCAATATAAAAACAAAAACAAATGTTACATAATAGATGGGTGAGATCTATTTTTGACATGTAGTGTAGCATCTAAGTTAAGTCCCAATGGTGTGATTGTCAGCTGTTATACTCAAGGTCAATCAGAGACCATAGATCTCATTGGATGGTGCTAAAATGGTTCTAAAGTTTGAATAAGTTCGTCAGTCAGTGAAAAACACTCAACACAAGAGGTTCAATGATCCATCATGCTTCTCCATTAAAAATCATCAAAGGTAATATATGCACATGAATTATTGTTGAGCACAGAAAAGGCAATGTGAAGAATAAACTGAAGAGAAGTCAGGAAATGGGAGCTTACCGATTGAAGTGTAAGATACATATACAAATACCAAAGAAGAGATTCAATTATCTAAAAAAAATAATAAACTTGTGTGTTAATAACTTGTGCAAGTTGTAAGACAATAATTTAAATTTTACTTACCGAAGGGATAAATAGGGATTTACTCCAAAATTTCTTATTCTGTAAAAAGATTCAGTTTTAAAGTAAATATCAACTGGTTTTATTTCTTAAAGAAAAATATAAAGAAGTGGAAGGGAGCAATTTACCCTGATCAGATGATGAAAATCATAATGACAGCCACTGAAAATTCCAAAGATGCAAAAAGAAAAATAAATGTAGTCTTTTATAAAGAGTGCATCCATTTTGTTAACCATATTCTAAATTTTTAAAAGCTTTATATCAAAGATAATGTATATTAAGAAGACCATGTTTTTATAGGTTAGGGTTAATAGATTTTTTTAAATATACGATATATATCTTGAAAAATATATATCTTGAAAGATTTTGTAAGGGAGTGACTATTCTAATAATATAATTAATCAATGAGTCAAGATAACTCTCTCTTACACCCCACAGAGAGAGAGAGAGAGAGAGAGAGAGAGAGAGAGATTCATATCATCATCATTGTCACCATCTTCATTAGCAGTCCATCATATCAATGAAGACTATTCCATGCATAATCAGTCTCCATAGTTATAACTTGCTATATTAAATGACTCTCTTATTTAACATCTGTTGCCGTTTCCTGGGGTTCTATGTGCCATTACTTTGTTTTGTTTCATTGTATTCTTGAATCCTATTCAGCTCTATCTTAGTTTCTCACTGAATTATACTAGAATATAGCTGTTGACTGGGTGGTCTTGTGTGGTTCATCTTTTCAGGGTAACTAAGCCACATTATGTTCTTCTTTAAAGGGATATCCTTCATAGACGGGAGGCCGACCCATCTATACTGTGATATCTCGAGATACAAAATTAATTCGTTCCGAAAGGGATTTTGTATCTTGGAATTTTTGCATCATAGGACAAGATTTACCCTATAAATGACATAATTCGCTCCAGCCCCCAAAAGCAGTTATATAAAATGTAAATATTATACCCACTCGAAGGAATATGTTCATTAATGACAACATAGTCATTTACATAAATGTTAAAAAACAATGAGAAAATGATAAAATAAATGAAAATTGATAAATGTTGTTACGAATTACGACACTTTTACTTTCAAGTCGGGCACTTTTGATTTTCGTTTTCGCATCTTAAATATTTTTCATTTAATGGGATGGAAATTTCTATGAAGCCAGTTTCGTATTCTGAATTTTTTGTATAATGGGGTTTTCCTAATTCAAGGTTCCAGTGTATAGGGATATCCTTTATAGATAGGAGGCCTAGGTTTGGGACCTTGTTTTTTCCCATGTGAAGTTCATAATCTACTGTACATACTTCATTGAATAAGTATGGGATATCTTGACCTATATATAACAGAATTAATGTTTATGTATGATATACAGACACATACTAAAAAAAGAATGTATATATACATATATATATATATATATATATATATATATGGAATTCAATATATTAGATGGTTTTTAAGCATATATATATATATATATATATATATATATATATATATATATATATATATATGCTTAAAGACCATCTAATATATTGAATTCCATCTTTTTAATATAATCTATATTATAATAAATATAAATGAAAAAATAAAAATAAGCTCTAATTAGCACAGTTTATCACCTATAAAAATTATAATGATCAGGGTAAGTGCAATTGAAAACCTCTCAACTATTATTGTTATATATGTACACTAGGCATGTTGTCAGCAAATAAGGAGTAATATATTAAGTCTATTAAATGGGGAGGGTACAAGTGATATAGGGGGAATAAAAATGTTTTATGTTATTGTGGACATAAAAGTGAGACTAACGGCAGCTCTCGTTTGTGTCTGGCGTGCAGGTCAGTGATCTGATACAAAGAAAAGAAAAGAAAAATACTCACTGCTGTTTCAATAATCCACCTTCAGCCCATTAAAGGAAAAAAGAGAGGAGGCCCCCGACCGGAATTTTTTTTTCTAAGGAAATGGATTATGGGTAGAGTGACGTAAATAAAAACCGACTCGTTTTTCTTTTTGGCGCGACTTTTTCTCAGCGAGAAGCAGAAGCAGGAAAGAAGGTGGAAGAGAAACGAAGGAAGAAGCACAGAGAGAGAGAGAGAGAGAGAGAGAGAAAAGGAGAGCGAGAGAGAGAGAGAGAGAGAGAGAAGGAGGAAAGTGGTGGAGGAACGCAAAGAGGGAAGTGGTGTAACAAGCACTTTAGACTGAAATCTAAAGGTCGCTGGTTCAATCCCGGGTTCAACACTCAGGGAGATTATCCACCCTAAAACTACAGTTATAAGAATTTGTACAGAAAAAAATAGTTCATATCACATTCATTGTGGAGGGAGGAATTTTCTGGGGGCACCTCTCCAGTAATTAATGTGATATGCATATATACAAGAAATGGGGGAAAAAGATACATTTTCTTAAAAGCTACACCTTATGTTGAATCCCAAAGTCTTTAGAATTCATATTATAATTATAATATTGTGCCACTTTATCATTGCAATCATTTTTATTTTTTATCTTTTGTCATTCAAATGAGCATACCCTAGAGCATTTTCATTTATCTATTTATCAATTCTTATTTCAACTTTTAGAAAACTTCCTTTATCACTTATTAAAGAAATCAAATATTGCAAGATGACCATATGAATAATATTATGTTGTACAAAGTTTGTTACTGAATAATACACACACACACACACACACACACACACACACACACACACACACACACACACACACATATATGTATATGTGTGTGTATATGTAACATATTGACCTTCGACCGAGTCGTCAATCAAGAAACAGATGCGTCCGGTCGAGGATGTCGAAGATGTCACCTTGACCTGTGGACGGGTTGAATTCGGTGCAATTGCAACGCCCACGGGAAGCAGGTGGGTGTCAAACAATTATATAACTGGGTGCCACCGACGTTTTGAGTTAGTTGGAGTTCCAGTTGGAGTCAGTTAGTCGGAGTTCGAGTTGGAGTTCGAGGCAGGAAGAACCAGCTCCTGACGGAGGGCTTGGGTCTTCAGGACCCCGGTTGAGCAGCCCAGCAGAATGAGAAAGAAGTGCTGCTATAGTCAGAGGAAGTTGGGGTCAATATGTTGCAGTCTGTTCCGTCTCCAACTCACCTCTCACACACAACCCTTTCGCAACCCTTTCGCAACCCTTTTGAGAATAAAGTGTCACGTGATATCCCACGGAGACGATAGAAATAAGATTAATACTATCCTCCCGTTGGAATGAACAGTGGCAACCCGTCAAAAAAAGTGACCGTTAAGAAAGAATGTAGGTCACAGAGGGAATATCAACAGGTGTTGGTACTTAGTAACCTCAGGTCGCCGGACACCAAGGGGGAGAAGAGAGAAGCCAAATGATTGGCTTGGACCCCAAAACGGAAGTGGGGACTCCTTCCCCTCAGCGGAAGTAAATAATAAGAAAGTTAGTTTTTTGAGCAGGGCTCGTGGGAGACAGACCCATAGCCATTTACTCCGGGTGAAGAAGACAAAAAGAATATCTGAGACACGAGGGACCCAAGTTCTTCAAGCCAGTGTTAAAAATAGCTTAAAGTCTATTAGCCCGTGAAAGAAGATTCTCCAGTGGAACCCCGTCGAAAAATAAGATAAGTAACTTTGGAGCTATTTCTCCTTTATACCCAAATCTTATATACCACCCCCCTCTCTCTCTCTCAATTTGAAGAAACGAAAGAACAGGAAAGAAAAGAAAGACATTTATGTTCATGGACTGCTCAATTATTATATGTTTTGACACTTTGAAAGAGTATCTCTTTGTATAGTAAAAGATTCATGTATTTTAATGTCACCACGTGGTCTAAGTTGTTCTTTGCCGTAGCTTCTACGAATTTATTACCTCATGCTTCCTTTTCAGCTTCTATTCGCCTTATGTTTTCTTGCTTAGAATTGTCCTATTAATTCCTTAAAATATCACACGGGAGGCCGGAGTTGCCGACTACTACAATATAATATTATTACGACTAAAACCTATAGGCTCATATCCTCCATTGTCTAGGGGAAGGAAGGAAAGCGGCCTGGTGGGTGTGTGGATAGTGTGAAATTTGGAATCCCTTGCCAGCGGCGGTCAGTCTAGCCCTAAATTAATCCCTCACATAATATGCCAGTTCTTATATGCCTGAGAGAAAAACTCTGAACGAGGACTTATTCTATAGGGGATCAAGTGCCAACCTGCCCCGTCTTCACACGTGCGAAATAAAGTCCCGTTTTGGGATTTTAGTCAATTTGCCGTCACAAAAGTGTGAGAGGTATATTTTTCTAAAGAAGTGTGTTCGTTCGTCATTAATGTGGATTATGCTTCCGCATATATAAGTATACGTATTGTTGTATCACGGCTATACAACATATATATATATATATATATATATATATATATATATATATATATATATATATATATATATATATATCGTAGTCAACCGATAACTCATAACCCAAACAAAAACAAAACAAACAAACCCCATTCCCAGAAGTGATGAGTCATGATGTCGGCAGCCAATAGTATTTAGGAACGAATCGTTTAGGGACTAAATCGCTCTGCACAGAACGTTCTTTTTAAAATATTAAATTCAGCTTGTCTTTCTAAGGATAGTCATGGACTAATGGACAAAATAGGTAGTATTTAAAAACACATGGTCGAATTAGTATGAAGTTTCTCACTATAATATAGTAATAATAAGCAAGGTCATCCAACATATGTTATATTGTCATCTACGGCATCATAACGACACAATGATAATGACAGACGCAAGGATAATGATAAAGATGCAGGAAGACTTCTTTACAAATATATTGTACCTCTCACTTTATTGCAAGGGTTCGAAAAGGTTGTGTGGGGTTTTACTGAGAGGGAACTGGAGACCGAACATAAACTGTAATATTTTGACCCCACTGTTATGACCGTCACGTTGTGTCTTTCTTGTTCTCTAGGGCTGCTCAACCGGAGGCCTAGGGCCCACTCTGCTGGATGCTGGCTTTCTTTACTGCATCTTATCAGTATCTTCTCTGGACCCCAAACTCCATCGGGGTTTCAGAGGGCCCCCTCGGTCGGGTGTGGCTTTCCCTACCAAATCTCGTCTCCAAATGTCTGTAACTCTACTGGCAACTCCACTGGAACTCGGACTGCCACTGGCACGTCGAACTCAACTGAGTTATATAATCGTTCGACGCCCACTCGATCTTTGAAATCGAATGTTTAATCGTCATCAAGCAGAAATAACTTTCATGCAGTTCAGAGGTCACTCTCTTCTGGTGCATCACTCTGTAGTGAACCATGGGAATTTTTTAGCTCGTCCCATTTCATCAGCCAATTTCCGCCCACGCGATTTCCTCTCATAACTGCCATTAGAATGTGTCACTTCCTTCCGGTGCATCACTTTGAATGGCATTTTTGGCCGGGTCAAAACATAACGCATAGACCACATAGCGTAGTTGCACAGGGTAGCTATAAAAGCAGCGGTAAAAAAACCGGGTCAAATCAGTTTGGCTGGACGCCAGCCACAGGCGCGGGAAAAAGCAGATTCTCCTCTGGTCGTTCTCCGACTGAAGTCTAATTAGCAGCAGCTACCTACGAGGACTGCTCAAGGCTTCCCCTAAAGCCGACGTCCTGATTCCAGCGGCAGACGACGCAGGAAGATTGCCAACCTCTCAGTTTAAAAGCCCTTTTCTGGACTACCCAGAAAGTCAATCCAAACACCTCTTGAGACGGCACAATGCAGCAGACACAACTATCAGCCTCTCAATCTAACAGACCTTTTCAGAGCTAATTCAGAAAGTATAATACTCTTTGAGACGGCATCAGTAGCTACCTTCTTGCACCGGCGACCACTTCACTGCAGCAGCAACTACCACTCCTGCACCAGCGACCGCCTTCCTGAACCAGCGACCACTTTCCTGCACCAGCAGACACCAGCGACTACCAGTCCTGAACCAGCGATCACCTTCATGCGCCAGCAGATATCAGCAGCTACCAGTTCTGCACCAGCAACTACCAGTCCTGAACCAGCGACCACTTTCCTGCACCAGCAGATACCAGCAACTACCAGTCCTGGACCAGCGACCACCTTCCTGCACCAGCGGAAACCAGTCCTGAACCAGCGACCATCTATCCAACGAATACTAGTCTTGTACCAGCTATCCAGACCTGCTCTAGCGACTAGATCCTGCTCCAACGATCACCATCCGGCCTCGGCGATTGTTCGTCGTACGCTTTTTTGATTGCGATTCGCCATAATAAAGTTTGGCCTTTCGAAGCAACGCCCTTGTTTTGTCATTCTTGCCTAGTTCGTTGTGAATCACTTATATTTAAAAAGTTTGCGGGGACCGGTATATTTATCTGGCCTCCGCAACACACACACACACACACACACACACACACACACACACACACACACACATATAAACGTACTTATATATTACAACACTATATGGTTGTTACTATCTCACTTGATGGGTTTGTGGGAGACCAAATGCAGTATAATTTGGAGAGTGCTCAATATTTGTGATAGAGCAATAATATAATAATAGATAAATATATATTAGTTTTTATATATATCTAATAGCATAGATGCCTATCTGCGATCACCAGTTTCATGCCGTATTTATACTACAATCATCAGGCGGAGAAAGAAAGATTTTGGAGAAATCAAAAAGAAAAAAAATCGAAAAATACAGTCAAAAGGATGTTTACGTTAGAATTGCGTATAACTAATTTTGTGTGTGTTTGTGTGTTTGTGTAGATTATATTTGCGAATTGTTGTGTGTAGTAGTATATGTCATTGTTAGTACGTGGGTACGCATGATGATACATGCGCCGCGTGGCAGATTTTAGGCTGTCTCCTGAATATATGTGCGTCGATATGAAGCAGAAGTCGTGGTGTGGCACGATAATGAGCATTAATGTATATATATATATATATACATGTGTGGATCTCAGTGTGTGTTCGTAAATGGGTGGCCAAAGGGGGATTTTATCTCACGCATCTTTGAAGCGGCGCCGGAGTGTCCAGAAAACCTTTCTTTGCCTATTTTGGCGCGAGAACCACATAAAGAGGTGTGCCCGCGAAAACCTGAGCGACTGGAAGAGAAGGACAAAGGATGGCAGTCAGTGAAAAGTGAGACTCCGGGGCAGTCAGTTGGGAGCGAGACTCTGAAGCATGGAATTGTGAAGTTAGGACGATGACCAGATGAGTCAGCATTTTTGGTTGCTGTGTAGAATTTTCGCTGAGTTCTCTCGATAGTCATCAACATACATAAAATGCTAAAATGCCAACTTCATTTTCCTGCGTTTGTAGTTCTAAATCCGTGTTTGTCTGTCCGTCCTTCCATCCGCTATTTGTGGTTTGTTTGTTATTTTTTAAAGATTTTTTGTGCAACCCGTGAAATGCCTGGCTGGGTGTGATAATTAACAACGAAGTCTACATCCCTAGACGAATAGCAGAACCAACAAAACCCGCTGTTTGTGGATTATTTCACAGTGGGATAGTTGAGGATTTAGCCGACTAAAAAAAAATTGTGTTGTGAGGATTTTAACTAAGGAACAAATTTATCATTATCATTTTACATTATGAAGAAAATAAATTTTTTGATTTGACATACAATTATAATGGACGAAAATGGATGCTGGATCTAAAACCTAAGATTAATAGGAGCAGTAGAAATATCATGGTATATTGTAATATACTATGGAATATTATGCAATACTAGTATTTGTATGTTGGAATATGTTCTGTCTTAATTGCAATAATAATTTGTATTAGTTGTTTATATTGTATTGATGTTATATTACGTATATATTATTGTAATCTATTATGGTATGTACCTAAATAATATGATAAATATACTGTATTACGACGTACTTTTAACAATCATGAAATTATGGCTGACATTATATCAACAAGTGGTGAGGGTGTTTGGATTCAATAGAGGCAAATGGTACTTACGAAGCTTCGGGTGTGTTGTGGGGTTACTCGTGAAGAAGAGTAGAGGGTTTTAGGTAGTATTGGTATGGCAGTTGGTGGTGGTGGTGGATGATCAGGTGTATGGGTTGAAATGTGAAAGTAGATGTTTGTTCTTATATCAGCATTTGGAGAATATTTCTGATTTTTTTGTTTAGCAGGGTGTTTTGTAATGGGTGAGTGATAATAGCGAGTTTCTCATGGAGACAAAGAAGGCATTTTTTGATGTCTTGTTTTAGGCGGGTACTAGTTTTAGTATTTCCCATATAATGGTGGGTGAGATGTTCATATCCTTCAGATGCCAAATGTGTGTGGATAAAGAAATATTTGTTGAGTAATTTCTGTTGGAGAAGGAAAGTTTGTGGGTATATATTCTTTGTTTTAGAGTTCCTTCTGTTGCATCTATGTACTGCTTGAGTGAGTTGTTAGATTTTACAGTGGCTCTGTATACTACGTTTTTTTGTATGCAGTTTCCTTGTTGGGGGTATGTTTCTTTATCCCTACAGTTGCATTGTTTGCTGGGATGTGTGTTGCTGTGGAGGGTTTCAATTTTTTTGTTGTGGCCTTTTATGATTTGGGATATATTACTTGTACAACTGTAGCTGACCTTTATATTGTTTCTATTGAAAATTTTAGCAAGAGGGGAGGGCTATGATTGGGGAAGTGTTTGCTTATTAGATTTAGGAAATCCCTACCGCTACCAATGTTTGACGTTATGCTTTTGTTGTATAGTGGGTTGAACCAAGTTATATTTCTATTTCTGTGTTTTTGTTTGTTTTTTGGAGGTGTGTATTCTTGTGTTTATATATAGCCACTATTTTAGTGTATTGTCATATATGTGTTTGTTTTTGTTGAAAATGTCGATGTTAGAAGAATTATCGGATTGTCTGCCGCTAATTCATTCGGGTATTTGCTTCATGATTGAGGGTGGCTGGTTTGAAGAAGTGTGAATGTAAATGGGTGTATCGTTCTCTTTTTTAAAAGGTTCAAATGTGCCTTTCTTTAAGTTTAGTGTTACATATAAGAAGTTTACTATTTTTAGGTTAATTAATCGATATGATGGTTTGGTTTTGAAATTCAGTTTGTGATCTTTGATTGTTATAAAGGCTGGCTGTTTGGCTATACTGTTTATTTTATGGTCTATGTTTAATTTTAACCCCATAAAATCAGAAATTGGAAAAATTAGCAAACATATACAGGACAATATAAACATGCAGCTCAAGGAAAAACTACAGCTCCACCAGTAGAAGAACACAAAGGCCGTCACTAACTGGTTCACTGCTATAACTAGCAAAAATAATGTAACCTTTATCTAATTCAACATCACGGACTACTACCCGCACCCCATCACCGAATACGCACTTGACAGAGCTCTAAAATCGGGAGCCCAGTTTGCGCGCGTCTCACGAGAGGATATCAGGATCATCAATCACTGCCACAAATAACTCCTCTTAACAACCATATATATATCTTCTGGCCATTGGCTAAGAGGGTAGAGTGTTCGCAAATGGCCAGAGAGACCAGGGTTCAATCCCAGATTATGTAATAGTAAAGACTCGAAAATGGTACTTGATTGCTCCTTGCTTAACACTGCATTATAAGGAATGGATCAAGGGTGTGGAGCAATCCAGGGAAATGAGTAGCGTCCTCCTCTATACTTCAGTGTAGTAGCAATTGAAAAGGGAGCCTTCGGATCGCCTTCAACCAGGGGCGGTCAACTTTACTTATATATATATATATGCTTTAAGACCATCTACATTGAACCCCATCTTGTAAAACTATAAAAATTTACCATTATTCTTTTCCGACTTTGTTTTTGCGCGCTGGATGATGATATTTAGAAGTTAACCTATTTTCTATGTTAAGCAGGCAAATTTGCACATTTTCATTTCCATCATATCTGAATAAAATAATTGTCTGCTAGCTTCATTCCCATTCATGTCAAATAACTGGCTCTGAAATAAAGAGAAGCTGTTGCATAGTGATTTATTTTTTGATTGCTTTGTCATGTGACTTTGTTTCATACTACATTCACGCAATTAACAGCAGCAGTATAAATATTTAAAGAGTTGGCTCCTAAAGACTATTTGAATTTTCTTTCTCTTAAGGTCAAAATCTGTTTGTGAGACAGTAAATCTTTCCCTGCCAATTTACAAGTTGTATTCTAGTTTAGTTGTTTGCAAACTTACTGTAGATTGCGACACACAAGTCAATCTGGCATATAAACTTTTTGCTAAAAATGTTGGGTTAGACTTATAGGTATAAGTTAACCTCCTAACATATAGAAGGCTACCGGTAGAGTATATGAAACATGTAAATCTTACACATTAGAGCTTATATTCATATGAATTTACAATATATTGTGTTATCATGAAATTTCAGAGATAAACAATATATTATAGTTGTCTGACTAGGTGCCTGGATGCTGTGACATTCCAGTTTGTGTTTACAGTCAGTGCATCAGCTGTTGGAAACAGTTTTGTAGAAGTCACTACTCTAACGTGCAGAATAAACAAGAACAACACTTACCAGTTCAATAGCCCCAGCTGGCAGACAGAAGCTAAAATGGGCGGTAACCCAATACCAAACCTGTAACATATTAAGCAAGCCAGTATATATACACACGCTAATATACCCATTCACTGGACCAGTAACCAATCACCGTCCTGAGAATGGACTTTGCCACTTGAGAGCATGGAATGCTCCAATGTCCATATAATCTCGCCTCAAGTCGTAGCATTACTCACTGCTAAGGTGCATTACGAACGAATTCTAACTACCAGCCAGCAGTCGGCAGCCAATGTAGAATCTAATCAATTACAGCTGTAGACCCAGCACAGCTGTAGACCCAGCACAGCTGAAGCCTTTTCCAATCATTCACTAAAACCCTCTCAAAACAGCTCTTTTCGGAGTTAATTTCATGAAACAACCTTTTAATAGCTATTTCTGAAAGTCTTCTGAGGATCACCTCTGGTCTTCTCTCTATACCCCTTGCAGATACCATGAGATGACAACAAAGAAGCCTACCAGGCTGCAGCAAAACCTGCAGTACCGCTCCCAGCAGTACCAAGCAGCAGTGATACAGTAGTATCATCATGCTGCAGGCACTAGCAGCGACAGTTCCTGCATCACTAAGCAAAAGGCATCTGCATTTTTTGTTTCAGCAGACCAGATCATGCAAAAACACCCTAGTCCATTAGCTTCGACTCTCTCAGCACTTCAAGGTGACATACCCCTGGTTAACCAAGGACTGAATAAACCAGGACATTGATCATTCAGCCTCAACGACACATCCGCAAGACCATCCTGATCTTCTAGACACACTGTCATGAAGAACCTATAGACACCCAAGACTTTCTACAGCACCAACTTTCAACACCATAGAGACTACACATATATTATACCGCAACTGCGATTCAACACCCATGCACACCTTTTGTGTACAATTCTCTCAATAAAGACCTAGTATTTATATCCACTTGTCTTTATCATTTGTCTAGTCCTCTGTCAATCACTCATCATATATATAAAAGCTTGCAGGACCAGTCCCGTAATACTGGCATGCAAAATGAGTGCTATGCCTAAGAGAGAGATAAAAGAAACATGGCTGCCCTAACACCTTAATTTAGAATAAAAAGTAGTCTTGAGTGAGGAGAATTTGTGAGGGTGGCATATGCAAATTTTTTTTTAAGCGAATGTTCCAGCCAAGCATAAAAATGCCATGCAAGTGATTAAAGACTTTATTCTTGTTAATGGAGAAACTGCAATGGAGTGAAGACATTATTCTTGTTGGTGGAGAAAGTGATAGAGGGAAGACATTATACTTGTTAGTGGGAGAATGCAACTAAGTGAGGTCATTATTCCTGTGGTAGGAGAACAAACTCTTACAGCAAAAAGGACAGTTTGACAGCTTGACATCTGAGCCATCAGTGTTCAAGTGGATGGAGAAGGCTGGGTTGATTTGCTAGAGGTGTCTTCTCTTCTACAAATACTCTATAAAAATTCATCCCTCTCTCTAAAAAAGTACATTAACACACACACACACACACACACACACACACACACACACACACACACACACACACACACACACAGAGAGATACACACACACACACGCACACATACTCACACAAAATAAGAAATAGAAAATTATCTCCCTAAGATAATCTTAGGGAGATAATTTTTTACTTTTTATTTTCACCACCAAAAAGTAAAGTACAAATGCATTGTGCGAGTGTAGATATATGAAAATAGGCATAACAGTTGATGTTATGCCTATTTTGAATAGAATAAAGAAATATATATTCACTGCTGCCTATGTATATATCATTAGCAATTTAGAATTGATGACAGTGACATGTTATGAAATGAAGCATTCTTAATCCCAGTCAGTTGATGGCAATGGACATACACAACCAGAGAACAGACGTGTGAACACATGATAAAAATTCTTTCTCGTAACCATGACACACACACTGATAGCTACATGGACATGTGAATACCTGACCAAATTTCCGTCTCGTTATGACTACACACCAGTCAACTGCAATTTCACATACTCAAAAAATATTCATAGATGTGGCAAAAGTAAGTCTTACCATCTTTTTATCGGTTCATTTTTTTTTTTTGGAAACACCTCAATCAGATTTCATATATCTACACTCGCACAAACATATTCAGTCTGCAGCTAAACATACATTCCACAAATGTTTCACGTACAAACACACGCAAATATACACACATTATATTGACTGATTCTACTTCTTAAAAAGAATATTGACAAACTTTTGAACTTTTGATCTCTTACGACCACAACACAACAAAGCAAAAATTACTTTGTAATCTTCAGGTGTATATAAATGTATAATTATTTCATCTGGGTTTAACTCATGTTTACAAAAAATTATTTCTTCTGAATTTGCACATAAAAAAATTGATGCATAGAATGGGAAAAAATTATTATACTTGATGTGAAACATAATTTCAAATCATAAGAATAAAAGATTTTAAAAAATGCTGGAAACTTTTACTTTGATCTACGAGTAAATAAATAAATAATTAAACTTACCTGATTCTCTCTTTCTGTTTTTGGTCACATGCTATAATTCTCATCTTTGACTTTATTTCACTTACAAGTTTTATTGAACATGGACCATCCTTTTTGAAGATTCTTGCCGGCACTCGTGGCTTGGGACGGTGTCTATAAAAAAAGGAAAAGTAATAATCAAAAACAAAAAATGCTTTATGCGTATCTCATTGTGGTGTAATGGTTAATCTCACAATCAATTTTTACATAATAGTGAGTTTGATAATTGATCATATGGAAATCTGATCTATCTGATAAAATAAAATGGGGTTTCATTCAAGCTGTGGCTATGCCAATACTATTGTATGGATGTATCACATGGATGCTAATAAAACACATAGAGAAAAAGCTAGAGGGGAACTATATAAGAATGCTATGAGCCATTTTGAATAAATTCTGGAAGCAACACTCCATTAAACAACAACTGTATAGTCAATTACCTACCATCACAAAAACCATCCGAGTAAAACAAACAAGACATGCAGCGCACTGCTGGGGAAGCAAGAAGCAACTCATTAGTGATGTTCTTCTACAGCTAGTGTTAGCTGGCCAGTAAGAACTTAATTACATCAGCTTTATACAGTCACAGGATGTAATTTGAAAGACCTGCTGGGAGCAATGGATGATAGGAACAGATGGGGAGGGAGTTAGGAAAATCTGCGCTGTCAGTGAGACTTGATGATGAGGATGAGTGCTCTATACTTCTACATTTGAGTCAAACTAAGGTAAATTTACAAAAAATAACAATAAATGTGCTTTATGATCCAAAAATTAACAATTTGAAATGGGTGAAAGGGTATAAATTGAAGTAGACTCTACACCTGGGGATTCATCTTCCAGTCAACACCGACCCTTTGCACGAGCACTGTTGGATTTTTTTTTACTCTTATTTGGCTTATTTCGAATAATTGTGAAATCAGCTGAAGGTTATTTCCTAATACAAACTTCCTATATAAACCTTCCAAATTTGACCTAAATGGGGAAAAAAGATATTAAAATTCAGAAAGTAATAAGGACACTTTTATATAGCTCTTAAGATACACACACTTGTATGTATATATTACTTTGCTAGCAAACTATGAGTGCACTGTAGAGCTGGTTAATCTTACATACTAGCAGAAAGTTGCCGGTGACAGATTCGCAATGAAAGCCAAGGGCTGATTTTAAAAAGATGGCAATAGGATGATCAGGCCTCAGTTACTTTCCAAGCTGTCTGATGACCACAGCCAAAGAAAAGGAGCAATAGTATCTCCGCCTGAGAGAAGTGCCTGAAAACTGAAAGCACTGAGGAAATGCACACAAGTCAGCAGGATTGTAGAAATCAGTCAATGGGAAACTTTGACAAAGTTTGAGAATGCAGTGTGGAAGAATATCACTTGGTTGGACTTTTGACTAGCTGACTTCTTTCATATACGAATTTTGGTCCATATGATACCTTCATACTCTTACGACCCTCCCCGCCATGAATCTCTCTCGTGTTTGGTTTCTCTATATTTCTCCTTTCCCCCTCTATCTCACACCCACACACACTCTTCTCTTACAATATGTTTCACTCTGTGAAGGAGAAGACGGGGAGAGCCGGAGTGTCCCGAGTGGGAGCGAAGATGCTTGAAGGAGAACCGGAAGTTTTTGGGCGCTAGCTTTAAAAACTAATTGCGACAAGGTTTCGGTGTGCAATGAATCGGTCAGTCTTGTGCATAAGGCGTCTGAATTTTGCAACTGACTCGTGAGTGTTCTTGTTAATTATTGTTGAAAATATTGTTACTTGTTGAAAACCTTTGTTATTGTTGAACTGCTATTTTTGACGTGCCCCTCCCCCAAACAATTGTTATTTGTTTGCTGAGGGGGGTCAACACTTGTTATTTGTTGGGAACATTTTCTTTTTTGGAAAAAAAAACAGGATTCATTGTCATTCGTATTCTCACACTCACACAAGAACATTCGTTACCATAATTCCTAGTAGCTTAATAAGCAACTATGGAAGAACCACCGACAAACACACAAACTGACATATTCGACGGCCTCTAGCCCCCCTCTAAGCCGGAAGAGAAATGGCCAGCTCTCTCACAATCATCTACTCCGGCCAGTACCATACAACCTGGACAAAAAGCGCCAACCTCCTGGACGGCGCAATTTAAAAAAAATCCCCAATGGACTTTTATAAAAGCAGGGAAAAGTATGAAAAATACTTTCAAATCTTTCCTATTCCCGAACTAGTTCAAGAAGTGCAACCAAAGACGATATCATTCGTAGTCACAGACTCGAAAACCAGGAGGCTGGCTGGTATAAAAAAAGAGACATTTGAGGAACTATTAAAGACAGCAAGCATCCCAGCCAAATACTATTGCAGACGCAGCTTTGCAACCTGGGATGTACTGCTGCCATCAGAGGAACTAGCTACGAAACTGGTCGGAGAAAATGTTACATCAAAATACTTCCGGCTACAACCCGAGTACTTAGGAAGGCGGCGCATAAAAATCACCGTGGGTAATGTCCTGATACAGCTAAACGAGGAAGTACAGGCTGCATTTTTGAGCACCTATGGAGACATAGAAGAAGTGACAAAAGCTAAATCGCCAAACGAGACAGCGCACGGTGATTATTTATTCACAATATGTCTGGACAGAGGGGGGTTTATGGCCATACCACACACAGTGGATTACGAGAACCAGGTAATGAAGGTGGTCGTTGAGGGTCGGAAGCCCCAGTTTTGGAACTGCAAACAACAGGGGCATTTCTCAAAATCCTGCCCTCAAAAGACCACCAAAACTACAACACCGACAACAACAACAACAGCGACCACAACGACTACGACCATAGCAGCAGCAGCAGCAGCGACTTCGGAGACCATACGGTTAACAAGCGAAAGCCCCAAAACTGGGGACCACCCGGACAACGACAAAGAGGGCTGGATCCAGGTAACAAAAGGGGGGAAAAAGAAAAAAACTCCCTTAAAAAAACGAGCAGCAATAGCACCAACTGAAAACAAAAAAAAAAACAACTGCCTTTACTGATACTACTTCTACGACAAAGATACCATCATCATCATCACCAACTACAAGGAAAAAAAAAAAGACGAAGTAATGGAAATTTCTATTAACCTGAAGAGAAGAAGAGATAGCGGGGACTCACTTACAGAGGAAGGGGAGAAGAAGCACCCAAAAAAAAACTATCACAAAAAATAACACAAGAAAAACCAACATGTTCCCAATCTCAATCATCCTCCCTAAGGGAGACAAAAACATAACAAAATCACCAGCTTCAGCAGAGCTACCAGCTCAACTAATTCCTCCCCCACAAAAACAAAAAATACCCCTAACTGAATTCCCACTATCCCCCAAATCACCCTCTCTTTCACCAATCACAACCCCTAAAATACTCTCACGATCACACTCAGTGACAAGACTTTCACCTCCTCCAACAACATCAATAGCACCAAAACCAAGGTCACGGTCGGCTTCTACGGAAGTTCGACGTGCCAAAAATGCATTCTACTTTTGTGAAGACATCTTAGAAAATCAACATCTCGATCACATTGTAAAAAAATCATTAAAACCATTGCTATCCTTAAAGAAAATTGACGAGAAGGACATTACAAACCCGTATATTTTCAAAAATGTACCAATGCTGACCACATTCGTCCGTTCGGCTGGCAACCGAACTAAAGAGCTTTGGCACTTTATCGACGAAGCCAGTCGGGCGGACATAATGTTGACAGACACAAAAAATGTTATGTTAAAAAAAATGCTTCCTTTTTGTTTGGGCTTCCTTTTTGTTCACCCATCCTTCTACAGGTCCCTAAAACTGAGGTACCCCATGGATGTCGGCAGAATTACCAGGGATGACCGAGTTAGCACTGAGCTCGGCACCGGTTCCCTGCGTCAGACCGTCGGCATCCTCACTCCGAAGGATTTCCGGCCCGTAGTCGACAGTGAGTAAGGTAAGTGGGTCTGATGGCTTTAAACCTTGCCACTTTGAACGTGAGGGAACAGAGGGATCCAAGCAAGTGTACGCGTTTGCTTGGTGAACTCAAGAACCTTGGAGTAGATGTCGCTGCCGTGCAAGAAACCCACTTCACTTGCAGTGCCGACTGTCGGGTGCTGGAAAGCGATTTCAACGTTTTCTCAGCATACGGCAGCCGTACCAGCGTTGGGGTCTCTTTGCTAATTGGACGCAGCCTTGATGCTGATGTTGATGTTGTTTTTATAGGTGACGGGGGCCGACTGGTTGTGGCCGATGCTGCCGTGAAAAGTTTCAAGTTCCGTCTGGTTGCGGTTTATGCGCCCAATATCAGTGCGGAGAGGGTTTCCTTTTTTCGTCGGTTGGCACCGTTCCTGGACGATACGAAGTGGCTAGTGTTAATGGGTGATTGGAATGCGATCCTTGATCCCAAGATAGATATGGTCGGGCGGGGAGCTAGAAGGTCGGGAAGGTGTGAAAGCAGCCTTGTCAGCCTCATGACTCGTCATGACTTGGCCGACAGGTTTCGTCTGGATCACCCCGGGCGGAAGATGTGGACGTGGCTAGATAGCTCGCCCTCTGCCAAAGTAGGCACCCACTTGGACAGAGTGTTAGTTAGAGGAGCTGACATTGTTAGTTAGTTGTCCCACGTTCCACTTGATAGCGTGGAATGACCATAAACTGGTTAGGGTCAGTCTACGGTTAGCTAATAGGCCCAGTCTAGGCGGATACTGGAAGTTCAATACCTCCTTACTGGAGATACGGGACTTCCGGGAGCGGCTAGAATCCCTAATCAAGCGGGCGTTAGTGGAGGCGGTTACCGAGAATAGGTGGTGGGTTTCACCACCTATTCTCGGTAACCGCCCCCACTCTTCTCTTAAGCATAGGATTAGAGATTTCGCGACCAAGTACGGTCGACAGCTCAACTTAGATAGGACTAAGGAGGCGAAATCTATAGACGATAGAATTTCCCGGGCGGTGGCTGGGGGGACTCCCTAACCGTAGACATAGCTAGGAGGGACCTTGAGCGTGAGAGTAGCGAGCGCTACAAGGGATACGTAGTTAGATCTAGGTTAAAAAGAGTTCTCAACGAAGCTGTGAAATCAAACGCGACTGCGCGTGAAGAAGTGCGAAGGTTTCCCGATCGGTACATCGGTTCTGTCAAGACCCCGGATGGGCTACTGCTGTGATCGAATCGCGAGATACAAGATGCCTTTCGGACGCACTTTCGGGATCGCTTAGCCCGCTGCACTGATCTCCCGCTCCAGGAGTTTCGCAGCTATCTCGCCGACTTCCCCCGCCTTGTGGTGGCCGAAGCGTCTAGTTGCGAGGGTGTGGTTACTGAATGCGAAGTCCGTGATGCGTTCAAGCATGTCGACCTCAACAAGTCACCGGGACTAGATGGTTTGCCCTACGAAATGTACTTGAGGATGTCGCACATTATTGTGCCTATTCTGACGGATATGTTCAACCATTGGTTCGCCCAGGGAGCCATCCCTGGTAGCGTTACCAAGGGCGTGATCACATTGCTGAAGAAAGGTGGCAGGCATATTTGGGAGGGTTTAGACGATTACAGGCCCATAACTCTGCTTAACACAGAGTTAAAGATTTGGCCCGGGTCTTAGCGAATCGTTTACAGCTTATCATTAGTGATCTAATCGGCCCCGAGCAGACCTTTGTTGTGAAGGGAAGATCGATCCAGGACAATCTGCACTTGATTCGCGAGGTCCTAGAGGGGATAGAAGACGACACAGAAGCCGCACTGATCCGTTTAGATCAGTACAAGACCATCGGTTTTTGGCGACTGTTTTGGAGACTGCCGAATTCGAACCAGTGTTCCGCAGATGGATTAGCATGATGTACCACAACCCTCAGGCAGTGGTGCAGGTGAACGGAAGGCGTTCAGAGGCGTTCGCGATCAAGAGTTCGGTCCGGCAGGGCTGCCCCCTGTCTCCCCTTCTCTATGTCCTCGCTTTGGAGTCCTTGCTCCGTAGGCTTAGGGATGAGGGGACAAATCCGGCCCTGCGTGGTATCCTTTTTGCTGGCCCTCTTTCGGCAAGGGTTTCCGCGTTCGCTGATGATATCACAGTCTTTGTATCCCGCCGTGAAGAAGGCGGTTGTCGAGTACGAGCGGATTGCAGGAGCCAAGGTCAATTTTGACAAAAGCAAAGGTTTGCGGCTCGGTGCTTGGAGGGATAGCAATACCCTTCCGCTGGAGTGACGGATCCGTCTGCATCCTCGGGGTGTGGTTCGGGCCCGACCTCCTACTGGATCGAAATTGGTCGGAAGTACAAGCTAAAGTGAATGCTCAGGTGGGAATCTGGCTTTCAAGGAGGTTATCCTTAAAGGGCAGGGCGGAGGCGTGCGCTACGTACGTCTTCCCCTTGATCTTTTACCGATTGGCTGTACTTCCTCTGCTTAAGGCACGTCGGTTGGCGCTTAAACAATCCCTCTCCAGATTGCCGTGGAGAGGTGTAAGGCCGATGGTCCGTAGACAGGTCTGTATCCAACGTACACGCAACGGGGGTCTAGGTATTCCTGATCTGGAGAACCACTGGCTTGCTGAAAGACTTGCATACTTGGGCCGATCCTTGACGGGGGACGCAGTGTGGAGACAAAAGGCGAGTCGGACTTTTCCTCGCCTCAAGTCAGACCCAAAGGCTGAAGGTCGACGTAAGTCTTTGGGCGAAGCACTGTTTGTCCGCGAGTGCCGCGTAACCTTCTTGGGTCCAGTAACCTTTCACGGCCCTCGGAAAGAACTGTATCGGGAGCTAGCGGTGGGTTCTGCTTCGGATCCTCTTAGCGAGTGGCAAGGTGCGTTACCCCTTCTCGGCTTGAACTACAAAGCGGGCCTGGCAGACATGGCCGATTGCGCTCGCTGCGGCCGTGGATTAGAAGAAACGGCTGAGCACGTCTTCTACTACTGCGGCGAGTTCGCCCGTTTTGGGATCACGTCGGGGAGTGGACGGCTCGCATCGAACCCAAACAGCTCGACGTTGGTTACGTCGTAGACAACGTTCTTCCTCCGTTTCAGGGTGAAAAGCGTATGGTGTTTCTTGCGATCCTAGCTGTAGCCCGAATGGTGATTTGGACGACGTGAAACAAGGGATTGTATGACGATGCAAACTTTTCTCATTGTGATCTGGTTTTGTATTTTCGGCATCAGCTGAGGGTCAAAATCAGATGCGATAGAAAACGCTTGGATCGCATAACATTCAGCAAAAAGTGGGTGAATGCAGCGAGCCTGGTCGTGAGAAAGGGGGCAATGTTGGAGTCATCCTTCCCTCCTCTGCCGGGCCATGGCGTCTACGGTACAGGTCCTTCGGGACCCCAGTCAGGGTAAGTAGGATTTTTTCCCGTTGAAACCTAGTTAGCAGTATGTTGTGAGTCATTGTCCCTGTCATCTAGCCGTTAGATCTCAAGATCTTCCCCATCCCCATTATTTTTGTACCTCAACCCGTATCCCAGTCCGCTTTTGTTAAAGATTTTGAATTCATATATATAAAAATCATATTACTTGCTTGTATCGACCCACACTGCGCCCGACCCTTTATTTTCTTTTACCCCTGTAGATTAGGATTCCCGTCCCACCTAGGGAAGGTCCGGCTTGTTTTTGGTTCTTTCGACCCGGAAAACAGTCGGCCTCCAATTTTATAGACGGGGGAATGGGAGGGCAACCAAACGGGGAATTTTTTCCTTGTTTTTCGTGTATATATATTTCGGGGTTTTTCTCCCATTCCCATCATATCCACTGTAAATAAATCATTAATTATATCATCCATCACTTTCGGGTTTTAAGTTGGCCTTTTTCACAGAGCAAAAGTGGTATTTTGGTGGTTGCTGTGCATATGGCGATGGACGAATGGTTATATATTGTATTGTCGAGTGGGTCGACGAATGTGGCTGGCTAGGTTCCCATAGAAAATATAGTTTTATAAGACTGCTCCCTTTCCCCCCCAAAAAAAAAAAACTTAAGGCCTTGTGCCTTCCTTTTGTTTTTTTGTATTTTTAATATAAAGATTGGAAATAAAGTGTGCAATGAATCGGTTGAGTAGGTTGGATTATCTTTTGCATTCAGTCCCCACTCATAGAGAAAGGAATTAAGAAAATCATCGCCAAGGAAAAAAAAAAAAAATGAAAGTTCCGCGGAGACTAGCTGAATTAAAACTAGCTCCAAGACATCAGTGAACTGGTATAGCGATTCCCAGTGTAAGTAGGAGGAGAGGGAGAGGGAGAAAGAATCTTAACTTTTCTTTTGTTGGTTTCCATGAAGGTTTTATGATTTTGCCCCTCCTTCTTTGATGTTAAATTGTCACATATTAATTTTCTGTGGGAAGATTATGTCCCGTATAGAAAATTGACAAAATTATCAGTAGTGAAATAAAATAACGTACAAATTAATTGAAGATATAATTCGTTTTGTTACATTATGTTAAATCTGTTATTCTTTCCAATGGTGTTCGCGGCTGAGTGACGACCCGTGAAATTTTTTTTTCGTCCAAGCTAATACGACCATAGTGGTTGTTTTCCCCAGCAAGGATTAGGTATGTCACCCTATCCACCACGAACGAGAAGATCGTGACCATACGTAGGCAAGAATGAAATGTTGTCTTGGCCTCACTGTTCAGAAAAAGGATCCCTTTAGTAGCTGCCTCAGTGCTTTGAGTGATGGACATGATTGCTGGCGTCATTATCAGGTACTCAGGGTTGGTTACAATAGTTGTAATTTACTAAGTATTTTGCTTAGATGTGGCATGAGACCGCATGAATCGATCACTCAATGAAACTTGAACTTACTCATGAAGGTTTGCTAGTCTAACTTGCTAACCATTATACCAAAGTGCCCTGGTTGGTTACAGGAACTATTGCTATAGCCATAAAATCCAGGGGATACCACCTCAGGAAGAAAAATATCCATGGAGAGAAGAGCCAATCACTACTACACACAAGTGTGTGCCTAATTTACTCAGCCACAGACTGACAACCGAGAATGGTTTGGTTTGGTTTGGTTTCTTTTTTTAATGGCATATCAACCTTCATGGGTTATTCAATGCCAAAGTCATTCTTGTAGAACAGCAGTGATACTATTTAACCCATAGCTGTGGGCATAAGGGGTTCATAAACTGAGAATGGATCTTGGAAATTAGTGGAAGGAGTTATTGTTAGAGCCATAAAATCCAATAAATATCACCCTTGGAAGGAAACTATGCTCTTTCTTTAACGCCAGAAAGAAGCTTCAGGTTAGCAAGTGAGAGTGGATCTTGGGACAGATAAAATTTTCTGATCACATGATACAAATAACACTCCACTCACACAGTTATCTTCTCCAATTTAACCAGGAAGGTAATCATGAGGGAAGCAAATAAAGGAAGCCCATGGGAAGAAACTCGCCAAATATCAGGAGCTGGTAGAACAGTGAAGAATCAAAGATTGGCAAGTCTTACGTGTATAAATAAAAGTAGACTGTTGAAGGTTTGTAGGGGGTTGGCTAGAATTGCAATCATAAGGGTTGTTAAAGGGGTAGGAGCATGAGAAATATCACAGAGTTCATGTAAAAGCTACACGGTAGCATGGATTGTTGCCACTGGGAAGTGATCAATCCTAGTTGGATCACCTGAAGAAGGAGGTGTGGTGTTGAAAGACCTGAAACCTGATGAACCCAGGAACATCGATGACAATGTATCTCAGTGCATCTATTATAGTGTAAACTCCAGTGTTACAAAAAAGATTGGAAAATTAACAATTATTCTTTTTGAAGAAGCTATTAATTGTAAAATTTATCCTTACTGCTGAGAGCTTATGACAGACAAACCTGAGTATAATATATTTCTCTCTCTTACACGAATAATATGTCTAAAATAATTTTTAATCATAAGAATTTGATTGACAGATCACTAATAAATAATTTGTGAACAAATAAGTTACTTTGTAAATATAGAAATAAAGAAGATTGTCCCATGGGAAGAAAGTGTAATTCCAAGGAAGTGGTCAACCAAACAACTATATTTTCAATAGAAAATAATAAGGAAGAGAAGGTTTATGTTGGAATCTCAGCTGGAAATTGGAAACAGTGGTTCTGCAGTCATAGACACTCTTTTTCCAGCTCTTTACTCAGAAACCAAACAGTCTTATTGAGGTGGTTTTGGAGTTTGAGAGATAGGGACCTAACTCCTCCCCCCAAAACTGAAAAATGTTTATAATCAGAAAATTGATAGTGATAACAATAAAAGTAAAAGTTGGCAATTATAGTCAAGAGTGACCTGAAGGATTCCTTTTCAATACTACACTGAGGTATAGGCAGGGATACTGCTTCTTTCCCTGAATTGCTTCACTTTATCCTTGAGATTAATTCTGAATGTAAAGTACCATTTTTTTGAGTCTTTGGTATGACACAACCTGGAATTGAACCCCTGGTCTCCCAGGCCATTGGCAAACACTCTACCCATTAGACCACTGGGCCAGTATAAGGTATCACTATTACTGTTGATATTATTGGTAATGTAGTAATAGTAGTAATAATAATAATAATAATAATAATAAAATTAACAATAATTGTAATGATAGTAACTTTTTATTATTAATAACATGATTATTAAAAATGAATAATTATTACAATATTAGTGATTTTAATGGTTATTAGAAAGGCAGTATTCAGAATAAAAAATACATAAATATATTAAAATATTAAATATAGAATAAATTTTAATCTTAAATAGAAATCAAATAAATCCTGTAAAAAAAATTTTCAACTTAAGATAAGTTTGATATTAATAATACTGCTTATTGCAACATTTATAATAAATAAATAAATAAATAAATAAATAGAGAGATTTTTCTTAAAATAAGAGTTTAATTTATTAACAAGATTTTAGTTGCTAAAGTTTCCAAATAGCAATAATAGTTTATTTTTTCAACGTTTTTGATTGACTTTGAATAAATTTTTTGAGGGATAGTAAAAATTTTTTTTTTAATCATTTTTTTTTTCAAGAAATTTAGTCTTCAGGATTACAAAATATGTCTAAATACCTTGTTAATTTGGATACAATAAGATTTTATTCTTATGTAATATTCTTGTTTATAACTATCAAAACAATGCAAATTAATGGTAGTTTATTCAAATACTAATGACAAGTATTGTATACACAAGAGTGAAGTTAAGGGATTATTATGGAAGGTGGTGATTTGAAAATCACTTTTTCTTGAGCAGACATTTTAAAATTTCTCCTAATTCTATGCTCCAACTCTCTAATTTTATTCTTTTTTTAACAATAAGATTATTTTTTTCAAGTTTAAGCAGGAAAGCAAGTCTTTATTAATAAATTAATAAAGACTAGCTTTCCTGCTTAAACTTGAATTTTTTTTAAAAAACATGCATCAACCATTAATAATCATTCAGTAAAAGATATTTGTAAAGTCTACATTGTTACTATATTCATTCAGTCAAGATGACAAGGAAGCTCTTACGGTTTCACTCTCTTTCCACGTTTTTTAAACTTTTGGTTTTGCAGTGATTTCATAATGTGCTTCCCTGAAATAAACAAAAGGTTTAAACTTGAAGTTTGTCAGAAAGGAAAAAAATAGTCAAACATAAATCTTTAAAAAAGAAAGCAAAAAAAGATTGGAAAATTAACGATAGTAATTTAATTTGATTAGATCAACAAAACAGGACCTTGTTATAACAACAACAAAATGATTCTTCTTGCATATTTTTCCTGTTTTTAACTCTTAAAACCTCTCAATTAGAAGCCAATTTCTGTTAATATTAATAATTTTCACACATACTATCTTTCATTTTCCTTGTTCTAGTTGCTTTTTATTGCAACTCACTTAAATTATCACTTGTATGGCAATAAAAAACTGCAAACAAGATTAAGAACAAAGAAAATTGAACCCACATCTCCTGTCTCAGGGAAGCATAGTCCTAAGTACTAATTCAGCAACAAGAGTCCAGATGTTATCACAGAAGTCCAAATAACTGATATAAAGCCATTTGCTATATTAGAAGTGATGACTTAAGTGAGTTTTGATAAAAAAACTAGAATTACAAAGCAGAATAAGTAATTCTTATGTTGTATATTGACCTCCGGCCAAACATACCATTCCAAAATGATGCACCGGAAGGAAGTGACACATTCCAATGGCAGTTATGAGAAGAAATCGCTTAGGCAGGCTTGGCTGAAAAAATGGGACAAGGTAAACATCCCATGATACACTCATAGACTGATGCACCAGAAGAGAGTGACCTGTGAACTGTATGACAGTTATTTCCACTTGATGACGATCAAACATGCCATTCCAAAGATTGAGTGGGCAATTGAACTAATATATAATTCGGTGTAGACAAGAAGTCAGGGAGTTGGAGATCAGAGAAGTCAGAGACAAGATGTGGTAGAGAAAGCCACCACCCGGCAGAAGGGGCCCTCGGGACCCCCAGTGAGTGGGAGATCAGATGAGTTAATGACAAGATGCAGTAGAGAAAGCTATCATCCAGCAGAGAGCTAGGCCCCGATTGAGCAGCCCTGGAGAACGAGAAAGACACAACGCTGATGGCCATAAGAGTGGGGGTCAATATATTGCAGTTCTGTTCAGTCTCCAGCTCCCTCTCACACACACAACCTTTCAAATAAAGTGAGAGATATATTTTTCTAAGAACTGTGTCGCTCGTCTTTATTCATTGCGTCAACATGTATTCTGCATGTATATGTAGATGAATCTGCATATGTATTCTGTCTGCATATGTGCATGTATATGTGTATATATGCATGTGAATCTGTGTATGTGTATATATATGCATATTTATTATGTTGGTATACAACACTTATTGCTTTTCAGTCAAAATTATAAATGATATTGAAAGAAAGAACTTTATTTGAAAGATAAATAAAAATATAACAAATTGTCACTTTCTTTAAATATTTATGATAAGTACTCAATATAGACATACATACACCCCCCCACACACATGTGGTAATTTACTAAGCTTTTTGCTTAGATGTAGCACAAAGCCGCATGAATTAGGCACCCCCCCACACACACGTGTGTGTGTGTGTGTGTGTGTATTTTCTTAGGGAAAAGTATGAATCCAACTATTCTGCTTCCAGCTATGGGTAAATAGTAGGGTAGACTAGGTTCTTTAACCTTGGTAGAGCAATCACAAGGAAAACTTTGAATTCAAACCTGTTAAATTCTGCAAAAAAATAGACCTTGTTTTAAATCCTGGTCATGAGTTGGGTTTGGTGAATATGTATATATATATATTCAATATGATATTTAACCCTGCATGGGCTTCATCAGATAAAGATTTGGAAAAATTTCTGATTTCAAGAAGCAGAAGATTTTGAATTTAACAGAAAGTAAGGTGTCAGGGCAACAAAATTATGAATGACGGTTTTTATGAAACTTGAAAAACAAACTTTAGTATGTCATAATGTATATTATTGTTATAACACTATAATAAAATATTTTTTATAAAATATTGTGATATTTAATAAGTTGTCTTTATTTGTTCAGCATAACCATTTGAATAATGCTATGATTTACTAGACATAAAATTTGAAGAATCCATTAAGAATCAATTACAATGGTTTTCTAGCCTAGTTTGCAAACCTTTATACCATGCAAAGTACACAGATATTGTTATAATTGTGTTATTTATAAATCATTTACTAATGTTGT
Organism: Sepioteuthis lessoniana; assembly: GCA_963585895.1. Classification (NCBI taxonomy): domain Eukaryota; kingdom Metazoa; phylum Mollusca; class Cephalopoda; order Myopsida; family Loliginidae; genus Sepioteuthis; species Sepioteuthis lessoniana. The sequence goes on along the minus strand of OY757906.1, from coordinate 68,272,135 downwards.
CTTTTACAAAGCTGAGCTTAATTTTGTATAAGGCCAGAAATATAGGGCAGCTGGTAAGAATTAAAGTCCCCAACAAGCCTAGTTCATTAATAGGAAGTCCAACAAAATCAGCTGAAAAGTGTTGAAATGGTTAAAAAGTTGAGTTGACACTCAGGCAGCAGATGAGATAAATTATAGTGAATTAAGAAGGGAAGGATTTATATATCTTCTTTGTTCATCAGGTTGGGTTTTTTTTTAGAAAATTAAATTTTTCCTTTCATATATCTTCTTTGTTCATCAGGTTGTTTTTTTTTTAGAAAATTAAATTTTTCCTTTTTTTTAAAATCATATATTTCTAAGTTGAATTTAAGACAATATACAAATTCTCTTTGAAATCCCATAAAACCAATTTGGCTGGGTCTGTAGAATACACTGAATGCATCTCTGCAGTGTTCTGGATATGACATTAAACCATCTGATAGTGAGGCTCCAACAAAGCTGGAGCTTTGGGGAATGCAGAATACTTCTTCATTGCAATTGCTCACGGGTCAACTCTGGCCCAGAGAAGTAGCACCTGATAAGATCCGATCTATGGGTTAAATAGAACTGTTTGACATTTAAACTGAGTGCAAAATTAGACTCATGCTAAATTGAATTGATAGAAATAGAACTGCTTGACATTTAACTGTTTGTATCAATAAAATGTATTTACAAATCATATATTTGATATATATATATATATAAAAAAAAAGTATTTGGCATTAATAGTTGATTTGCCATAAAACCAAACCAAACCAATCAAATCACATGAGAATGTTGGTTGCTTGTTTGTTTTGTTTTATGGCATATCAACTCTTTTTGGGTTATTTAATGCCGAATTAAGTCATTTTGATAAAAGTTTCAAACAATTCAGTAAAAGTACAGTTTTTTATTTATACACAGTTACATGTCAAAACAGTTCAATTTCAAACAATTAAGTTTAGCATAAATACACAGTTTAAACATATGGTTAAATGTAAAAAAGTTAATTTCAAAGAATTCAGTTTAGTGTAATTATACAGTTGAGTTCTATTTGATCCATAGCCCTCTATCAGATGCTACCACTCCAGGTCCCCAAAACTACAGCTTTACTGAAGTCTCACTATCAGATTGTTTAATGTCATATTCAGGACATTCATTGGGAGAGTTGTGTTAGCCTGCTGAGATTCAGTTGGTATACTCTACAGCCCCAGTTGACTGGTAAATGGAGTCTGGTGTTTGACCATTTGCTTCTCTGCCTGATTTTTGATTGTCTACTTCTACCTTCTCTTTTACAATCAGATGTTGGCCTTTCATTATTCAAAATTTTCCTTACAAGAATTGTTTGAAAATAAATGTCATAATGGTTATAAAGAATTTTTTTAGAGATGAAGGAGTCTGTATTTACTTTCAGTGGGTTCTTCACCTTTAAACTTTTTAACTAAAAATATGGGAAAAGTTTAGGATTTCTTATGTGAGTTTTCTGAGTAAATTTTGTAAATGTTCTGATTTTATTACAAATGATTTCATATCTTTTTCTTTCAGTGTATTTACTGTGTAATTTCAGCATCAATCATTCATTGTGAAGTTTTATAAAAATCCATTTTATTTTCATTGTGTAACCTCTGGTGTATTTACTGTGGAAAATATGCTTAATAGGGTACTCTCCAGTCTACTTCTGGAGTATTTGCAATGGAATTTTCATCATCAACCATTCATTGTGAAGTTTTATACAAATGCCAATAATTTGATGGATTAGTCATGTCACTTCATCTTTTTTAATCTTGACTTTTGTCTTTGTTTTTAATTTTGCAGTTGCTGTATACCAAACAGACAAAAATGGACCTAAGATCATACCAAAGGAAGGGGCTGTGTGTCAGGTGGACTATGAAAAGGAAGCTGAAAATGATGACAAATTCCCAAATGTAAAACAGCTTTGTGTGGAGGTGTTGGATTTAGTTGGGCTTGTGTCAGCATCTCTAAGCATTTTGCATTGATAAGAAGAAGACAAGAGAGCGTCATAATGTGTCTGCAAAGTGTGCAGCTTGACTGATAGATAAGAGGGTTGTTGAGCTCATAAAGCTGAACCAAAGGTTTATACATAGTGAGGATAGAGAGAGAGAGAGGGGGAATGGGAGAGCATTCACATTGCAGTAGTTTTTGTCATTTGCTGAGGTTGATTCAGTCATTTTTGAATGTTATTTACTGATTATGATAAATTTTACTGGTTTGCTGGAAATATCATGCTTATTCATAGCTGCTGGTCAGCAAATTAAAATCCCCGGATGAGCAACCATTTAAAAGCGTATTGGATCTGGTGCATTTAAATATTGTTATCACCAAACGGGGAGTTTATCTTTTGCACGTGTGAAGACAGGGTAGCCTAGCACTTGATCCCTCGCAAAAAAAATAAGTTCCCGTTAAGATTCCCTTTTTGGGTGTAGGGAAACTGGCAGATTATGTTGGGGTTAATTTGGGACTAGACTGACCGCCGCTGGCAAGGGGTTTCCAAATTTCACATTACACACACACCCACCAGGCCACTACCTCTTCCTACCCCTGGGTTAATGGAAGATATGGGCCTCTAGGTTTAGATATAATAATATTAATTATAGTAGTCAACAATTCCAGTTTCCCGTGTAATATTTTTAAAGGCAAATAGGACAATTTAGTGAGAATAACATGAGGCGACTGAAGCTGAAAAGAAACATGCAATAGACAACTTGACAGGCAGACAACACAATGAATAAATTTCGACATGAGGAGAGATATAAAATATAACAAGGTTTTTAATACTGGTGGACACACATATTTAACGTGTCAGCTATATTATCAGCAGATAATATCAAATGTCTTTCTTCCTTAGTCTTTTCTTTCTTCCTTCTTTAAGTTGAGAGAGAGAGCGAGAAAGAGGGTATGTAATTGCAATACTTAGGAAGAGTGTAGGGAGAAACAGTCTTAATGTTTACTTAGCTTTTTTTGGCGGGTTCCTTCTGAGAGTATTTTCTCTTTTACGGGCTAGCGGGATTTTACATAGCTCGGCTTGAATGCGTCTGTCATCTTCTTCAAGAGCTTTCCGCTTCTTCACCCGGAGTCTTGGCCACAGTGTTCCCACCTATCTGTTCATGGCTAACTCTGTCCACTAAACTGGTTTCCTTATCCCTATTTCCGCCGACGAAAAAGGGTGCTACTTCCGCTTTAGGATTCTGGCCAATCATTTAGCCTCTTTCTTCTGTCAGGCGATTTGGTTAGGGCTACTATCTCTTTCACCCAGTCACGGAGGGCAAACATCTGTTGGCTTTTATTCTGACCTGGATTTGTTACTTCGGCCGCGAGGAATTGACCTACATTCCTTATTCCTCTTTTAATGGTCAGTCTTTGGCGGCCTGCTAATTCAAACGCAGAGGGGTAGGGGAAGTTTCTCATTTCTCTCCTCTCAGTGGTAGACCACGTGACACAGTGAAGAAAATTTTTCTGGTGTTTGAGTCAAAAAGTGTCAGAGACTCTATTGAATGCCGAATCTTGAGAGGAGATTTAATCACTTCTGTCTGTATTTATGCAATAAATGAATCAAGAAATGAATCCATTACAATGGTAACAAAGACTGGGTGCAGCAGAGCAGTACTGTGAAAGAGGCATATGTGAAGATGATTGGTCGGAAAATACATTGGTGCATTCTATCACAGTTTTGCCACTAAGTGTTTTGGGTGCATTCCAAATTGGGTCACACCGAAATTATTTTATTTGGTCACCACAAATATGTATTAACTCGCAGTGGTCACAAAGATGTTGATAGTCTCTCTTTTTCGTCAACTTCTTTTTCACCAACACAATCCATAGTCACAGCCGAAGCAATTCACCATGCACAACTTCAAAAGCCAACATGTGATGATTACTACTACATCAAACTTGGACAGTTTACTCGATGTAGTTCTGAAAAAAATTAGAAGTATGAAAGACAAGGAAATTTGATGACATAATTATGCAATGCTGAGTATAAACAGAAAGCAATTAAGAAATAGACGAAAGGTTACATCCTACCTTTACACGTTTAATTTTTTATACTGAATTTACTTACCAAGATGATAAGCACGTTTATTTTCAAGAGTTCCCAAGAAAATTCTGTACTGCTCTTCCTCATTGAATAACAATGAAAGCACATTGTTTGAATAGGAGAGACCATTTCTTAATTGTTCTGTGAAAGAAGGAATGTATGGTAAAAAAAATATAGCTTTTTGTTCTGATTATTTGAAAAAAAATTTGAAACTTGTTAAATTAAGTATAAAGCAGTCTTGAATATATGTGGTGAATTCAATCATTCCAAACTTTTTTTGTACAGGCATTTAAAATTATCATAGACTGTTGAAAATTCAGTATCTTATTGCTATACATCTTATGAGATGACTGACCAATTTTTATGATTTCAGATTCCAATGAACAGCTACAGTAGGAATTGGAATACACCCTGCTAAAGCCTGATTGTCACAGCTGGTGAGTTTCAAAAATGTAATCTGGATGTGAGGAGACTTCAGAAGAATGATATGCTATAAAATTCTGTTTTAAACATGGAAAAAATGCCACAGAAACGTATGGAATGCTTCAGACTGCTTTTGAAGCATCTTGCATGAATTGAGTATCAGTTTTTGAGTGGCATAAGAGATTCAAGGAAGGCAGGGAGTCTGTGAGGGATGATGAGAGGTATGGGAGGAGTAACGAAGTCAATAGACCTGAGTTGATTGGCCAAAGGGTTAGGGTTAGGGTTACTATGTTGAGGTTTTAAGGGAGTTCAGGAAGAGATTCCGTTGGAAGAGGCCAGCACTTTTAAAATCGGGTCAGTGGCATTTCCACCATGACAATGCACCAGTCCACAACTCCATCCTTGTCACAGACTATTTGACCAAATATAGTCCAGACCTTGCTCCATGTGACCTTTGCTTATTTCCCTAAGCTCAAGGAAAAACTTAGAGGCTGTCGTTATGAGACAATTGAGGAGTTGAAAGAGGCTGTGACGAAGGTCATTGACACGCTAACAGAAGAGGACTTCCATGAGGTCTTCCAGAAGTTGTTGGAACGGTACAACAAGTGCATTGCAGCCGGAGGAGATTACTTCGAAGGGGACTAGAGTTTCGTGTGTGTACTATACGAAAAAAGTCTGAAAACTTATTTAATGATCCTCGTAATGTAAATCCCATTTTTTGTAACTAAAAATTATGAGTCTTTATTCTTTTATATAATGTGATCCTAAATACAGCCATAGTTATTTATCCATACGTATATATATAAATGAGCATGTGTGAGTGTGTGTGTGTAAGTGTGTGTGTGTATAAAAAATCAACATAATACTACTGTAAATTTTAAAACTCATCTTTTATAAATGCCCATGTTGTTCTTGTTATTTGTCTTCCTTCTTTTCTTTCTTTTTCCCTTTCTTTTAGGTTTTACAAAAAATGCATCATGAACACATAAATATCATTCTTCCTTTTTCTCAAGACTGACAGACAAACTTATACACCACCATTACAGTTGTGTGTTTGTATATACCCTATCTCTCAGCCATGGACAGGATGTGACCCAAGGTCAGTTTTCTAGTTGAAACGTAATTCAAAGTTTTCTTTCTCTCATATGAAGGCCAAAAAGCTTTGAGCATTATTATTTACCCATTGCTGGAATAGAGAGAAGAGATGGATTGATGCCTTTGCCAAGAGTATTAGAACTTTAACAACAATGATAGCTGGCCTTAATTCTTGCTGTTATGAACAATCACTAATGTCATTCACTTCTTATCAAATTCTCCAAACAAAAAAGATTTTGAATTCAAATTTTTTTCCTTCAAACACTTGCCCTACTATTTTACCTGGGAGAAGGGAAGGATTCATACTTTTCCCAAGGGCTTTAGCATGAAGTGAAATTCAAACAGTTTCATCCAGCCCACTTGATTCCATTTTCTTATGGCAATAACTGTTATGCTACACATACATCCACTTTTCTTATTATTTCACTTACAAACCAACAAATATACAGGATTTAGATCTTTTTAAATTTATCTCGCATAATACAAGCCAAAATTTAACTTTAGCATATCAGATCCTTTTAAACTATTAAAATATCCCTGGCACTAATTTATTATTTCTTGGATTATTGTTTTTATAAAAATTCCATCAATAACTTTATTGATACTAAAAGGATCACAGTCAAAACAAGAATAGTACACATTTTTTACCTGATAAAAATTATTCTGTACAAAATTAAATAATCAAATTTATTTATCCATTTTAACAATTTATTCAATTAGTTTGTATTTATACCTATTTCAAAACTTGTAAGAAGATGTGTATATAGAATTTTCTTTTAAGAATCTGTACCTCTGATATGCAAAATTTAATTTGCAATAATCTCTTTCCACTATAAAATGATATGATACTTTCTGACAAAATATGGAGTGAAAACTTAGTATTTCAATGTTCAACTGCCCCTGCTTTGGTGAAAAAGAATATGAGCCTACATATGTAGTGTCTTTCAAAGTTCTTTGCCCACTGTAAATAATTGACTTTTTGAAATTCTGTTTCAGTTGATTATTTATTATCATAATTCTTAAAAAATAATATAACCAAAAATAATTTAAAATGTAGAGAGAAATTATTAAAATTGAATGGTATAAACGTTTTTGAATTTTTTAAAGTTTTTTTTTAAAGTTATATTTGGATGGAGATGAATAATTGTAAACACAAGTACTTGAAAAAATTCACTTGGCATTTCAGAGGTAATGTAATGTATTTAATTTAATTACTGTTACTTACCCCCACATATTTTCCAGCCACACTACTGATCACAGTCCAAGGGACCTGGTTTTTTGAATGTGTATTGACTTGACCTCAGGCAAGATTGACCACTGAGGTCATTTAAGCTTATCAGATAACAAAATATGTAATTTTTAGTCAAACCAAGTCAGATATAATCTTTGATAGCAAGCACATAAGTCAGAGAAAAAGATAAGGCATATGATAATTTCTTCTTAGCCAGCAATAAGTTAAATTTTCTTGAGTAAGTAGTGAAAAAAGACTCTACATATACAGAAGAGAGTAGAACAAATAATGTACACAGAGTTTTTAAAAAACTAAGCAAAATTTTTCATCAATGCACCAGTCCACAACTCCATCCTTGTCACAGACTATTTGACCAAGATGAGTATTAAGACAGTTCCTCAGCCTCCCTATAGTCCAGACCTTGCTCCCTGTTCCATATTTATATTCATTTTTATGTACAATTTTGCTAAAATATATATCAGAATTATTTCATTAGAATATTTCCCCTGAGGAGTGCCAGATACGTCAGCTAGTTTATTAATAAGTTTTCACAAAATAAAATAGATGAAACGGGTGTCTCTTTTCTGAATTTCTAAATCACTGAAATAAGGAAATAGATCACAGGGTTTGATATGCTAATGTGGCAACTAAAATGTGAGGTGCATATGATAAGTTTCCAGGCTTTTTTCGTATGGGCATTTAAAATTGTTGTAGACCCCTGAAAATTCAGTATGTTATTGCCATACATCTTATGAGATAACTGACCAATTTTTATGATTTCAGCTTTAAATGGACAGCTACAGTAGGAATTGGAATACACTCTACTAAAACCTGATTGTCATAGCTGTTGAATTTCAAAAATGCAATCTGACACTTTATAAGAATGATATGCAATAAAATTCTGTTCTAAACTTGGAAAAAATGCCACAGAAACGTATGGAATGCTTCAGACTGCTTTTGGAGCATCTTGCATGAATTGGGTATCAGTTTTTGAGTGGCATAAGAGATTCAAGGAAGGCAGGGAATCTGTGAGGGATGATGAGAGGTGTGGGAGGAGTAAGGAAGTCAATACACCAGAGTTGATTGGCCAAAGGGTTAGGGGTACTATGTTTAGGGTTTTAATGGAATTCAGGAAGAGATTCCGTCGGAAAAGGCCAGCACTCTTGAAATCAGGTCAATGGCATTTCCACTAGGACAATGCACCAGTCCACAACTCCATCCGTGTCACAGACTATTTGACCAAGATGAGTATTAAGACAGTTCCTCAGCCTCCCTATAGTCCAGACCTTGCTCCCTGTGACTTTTGCTTATTCCCTAAGCTCAGAGGCTGCCGTTATGAGACAATTGAGGAGATGAAAGAGGCTGTGACGAAGGTCATTGACACGCTCACAGAAGAGGACATCCATGGGGCCTTCCAGAAGTTGTTGGAATGGTACAAGTGCATTGCAGCCGGAGGAGATTACTTCGAAGGGGACTAGAGTTTCATGTGTGTACTTCAATAAAAGTACCCATACGAAAAAAGTCTGGAAACTTATCGTATACCCCTTGTAAAATTGGGAAAATTTTAAATTCAATTGATATCAGTTGGTTGAAGTGAGTTTTGTTTTTTATTTTTGGTTTCTAATCACACATAAAGCACCAGTTACTTCCAGATCAGTAAAGCTAAGCTATAATGAGACTGCTCATTTGTTAGGTAACCACTTAGCAATAACAGGTATTGCAAGCAACCTCAGGAGGCCTGTGTGCCAACTAATAAAAGTTTCTTTAGGGAGACAAAAGATTGTCTTTCATTGAGAATTTATCTATACTGCAAGGGGCCTGTTGAGGTCATGTGAGAGCACTGTTGAGTGTTTTCAGGCTAGTTGCTGCTGAAACTTTGATGAGAAGTGATGATCATCTTTGAGTTCTGTTCAGAAATGGTAAGGATACTTGTGACTGTTCCTTGTTCCCTTTGGATGTAGTAAGTGAATCTTTTTCTTTTGTCTCCTTTCATACACTGCTCGTCTATGTAGACATATATGTGTCTAATTTTATCTGTGGGGTTATATTATGATTTGTCAATTTGTGAGTATTGTTGATAAAATGTTTCTATGCTCATTTCCTATATACCTATGTGCTGTTTTTGTCTTTCCTCTCTGTCTGGATATATGAATGTCAATATTTGTCATTTAAATAATACCCAATAATTTCTAAATAACAACTTATGTCCAAGCTTAAATTTCTATACCAAATGGTCAGGTGAAATAATTGAAATGTTGACTAATTAATAGTTTCATCAGACTGAAATCTAATATATGAATTTTGTGAGCTCTGATTTATGAGAGACAATGGCTCAGTGTTCAAAAGGTTAAGATATCAAAAACATTATATACATTAATCCAATGGTTTTAAACCTTTTTGTGATTTAGTCATCTTACTTTAGACATCTTAAGTAAAAGCTAATGGGATGTTTTGTTGACATAAGAAAACAGGTATTACACTTAATCTGAAAAAAAAATGTGGTGAGTTGGGACCACAAATTCAGATTGTCTTTCAAAGTTGAAAATATTTTTATTTCATCAAAATAAACAATGGATAAGTAACTCTCCTTTAAACAAATACACATTTATATGGTTTCAAGTATTCCAATCTAATCCTAAGAATTTCATACATATCCATTTAACTCATAGATGGGTCATTAACAGATACTACCACTCTGGGTCAGAGTGGACCTGAGAGTAATGACAATGAAGAGATGACTCTGTACTCCCCATAGGTCCAGAACTGGGGCCTCATCAGATGTAGTTTAATTTCATACTCAGAATATTCCTTTTCGGGGATTCTTATTTTCCTGCTGAGGATGTAGTTGGTGTCTTCAAAGCCCTACTGACAGAGAATATGTCCTTTGGATTTTTTTCCAAAATGGAACTAAATGTTCTGTGAATAGTTCGAGTATGTGGGTTATACATCAACATGACCATAGACTCAATAAAATGCTATGTAATTATTTTACAACTCCAGCTTGAAGGATTACCACTAAAACTAATTAGCAATGATTAATTATATGTGATTAACAAATGATATTTTTTTTCTTTTTCAGACCATTTCTACTAGGAAGATGTTATGGTGAGATAAATCAGTAATCTCTGCTTTGTTTTCTGGGCAAAAATAGATCATTAACTTGAGAAAAAAATAAAGAAAAATTATCTATCTCAAAATTTCGACTTTAGCCATATTTTGGGATACTTTATTAGTTAAATGTTGTCGTAAAATGTCTTCCCACTGATTATTGTTTATTGTCAGATACCAACTCTTGATGATAATCCCTTTTCCAAACAAAAAATGAATTATGTTAAAACCTTCTTTTGTGCCCACTAAGTATGTTAACTCTAAGTATGTTAACTCTTGTGCCCACTCAAAATCTTCTCAATTATCAATACAAATGGATTTATAATCTCTTTGTTAATAATAAAATATTCTAAAAAATTGTTACTTACTGATATCAAAACAAGTCAAACAAAAATCAACCATTATCGCCTGATCAATAAAATCACTGCTGTCATCATCTTCATCAAAAAGGCTAATGCAATCATCAGCATCATCACTTGGCTCCAGCTCCTATGGAATATGAGAAAACAAATATCATCTGTATATCATGTAAACGTATTCTAACATATTGTCAATAGATAAGTATACCCTTAGCAATTTTTAAAATAAAAAATAATCTTTTTCTAAACCAGAAATACAAGGATTTTTATTAATTCTTCCTTTTTTTTAAAATTATTATTAACCAAATCCTAAGGAATGGAAAAGAATAAATAAAGTTGTGCAAGTATATATATATATAAAGTGTACACTTATTTTGGAGTGCCACATATTCAAGTTAGAGATTTCAGTGCCATAGAATTTGATTATAAATAATAGCTTATGATATCCATTTTAACTGTATATTGTTCTCCAAAAAAATAATCAAATCCTGATAACTTTGGTTTAAAAGAAAGAAATAGAAAATTCGTTGGTGTGTACTTTTACTGTATATTGTATTAACTCAATCCTTCTGCCAAGAGCATGATGTGACATGTAAATCTAAGAAAAAAAGTGGCATATGCAAAATTAGTATTATATGCGATTTTTACCGAATGAACACGTGTTCTTAAAATAAGTTATGGAAGTTAACTGAGCCTCAACTCTAGCAGTGAAGAGAGACAGCAATCAACCAAAGTTTAGTTGTGTCGATGAGAGAAAGAAAGGAAGAAAAAAGGGTATTGAAAAAAAGGAACAGCTTACTCTATCTTTAGCCTGCCAAAAAGCGATGACTATATTTCTAGAAATAAAATAACTTTTTCTCACAAAAAAAAAAAAATTATTCCAGAAAAAATAAATTTTACTTAGTAGTTCTGACATATGTTTCGCTATGCAGGTTGAGTTATACAATGAAGTCTTTTAGATCACAAAATAAAAAATAAACATAGAATAAAACTATACAATGTCGTCTGAAACTTATTCTCTCGGGGTAAGCATGTGGTACGAAACCGTCCTTTTCTTTCAGTGTAAAGAATACCCACACTCGGTTTCTCAATGGCTTTTAATTCCGTTACACTGGGACAGAGTGGTCTAATAGATACCAAACATAGATTTTCGATCTGGCATGACTTCCTTGCGTCAGCTGAATGGTCGATACGCTGCCGGGCAAGCTGGCCACTTAGCACGTTCTAGATTATTCTCAGGCTAAGACCAAACTGCCCGAAGGTAAGAAATGGAAAAGGATAAAGGCAAAAGCCAAAAGCCAAAAAGAGGAGGTGACTGCCCCAAGCGACTCGCTTTTATAACATCAAGGTCAACGGCCCAACTTTGAAATAAGCCAATGACATTCGAGCAGATATTAACTGTTGAATTTACAAATTACAATATTATTTCTAACCTGACAGCAGTTGATTTGTTATGAATACATGGACAAAATAAGGACAAAGGCAAGAGAAAAGAGTGTTGCGGAGCCGATAAGCGTGTCGACTCCGCAAATAAATTAGGTTAAATGCGTGCGAGTGTAGTGTCAGGATAATAGATACAACAAAAGTGATGATTTTATTGCCGGAATTACAAGCGTGTATGTAAATGTCCGTGGCGGTTGTATGTAGTCTTCTGCTAGGATGGGTTACGTCGTAAGCTGGTATAGTCGCGTTGTAGATGTTCGCAGCTGGACGTTCGACGAGGGTAGCTGGCGTAGGTCGAGTCGTGGAGATACAGCTGGATGTTTGATGCTGGTAAGCTGAGATTCGGTCGGGTCGTTGGATACTGTTGGACAGTCGTCGCGGGCAGCTGAGGTCAGTCGAGCCGTGGCGGAAAACCGAAGTTGGCCGCTGGTAAATCGATGTCCCGGTTTTGACATTTCGTTGGTATGGTCGAGTCGTGGTTGTTAGCTCGTAACAGCGAGTCGTTACGTGAGCTAGTTGTTGTAATGCTAGTGTAGTCCGTAACAGCGGGTCGTTACGTGGACTAGATGCTGCATTGCTAGGGTAGTCCGTAACAGCGAGTCGTTACGTGGACTAGGTATTGCGTTGCTGGGGCAGTCCGTAACAGCGAGTCGTTACGTGGACTGCATTGCAGGAGCGTCGTGGTCGGTAGATCGATATCCCGGTTTTGACGGTACGTTGGCTTAACCGGGGGGGGGTGTCGATCTGGTTTCTGGCTCGTACAGCGGGTCGTACATGAGCCAGTTGTTGCAGTGGTAGGACAGTCCGTAACAGCGAGTCATTACGTGGACTGCGTGATACCTTGCAAGAGCGTCGAGGTCGAGTTCGGTTATGGCAGCTTGGTCATGTAGTGTCGGGCGAGCTGGTGACTAAGACTGAGCCGTGTCTTAGTGTTATGGACCAAGTGAAAGGTCTGCCAGGCCTTAGTACAGACGAGATCGAGCGAACGAGTCGAGAAAAGCTAGGGCTTTGTCGTGCCCCCTTAGCCGTGCGGACGTATCGGACGGGAGCGAAAGCTTTGCTGTGTCAAAGCCGTGCGGACGATGGCTATGGCTGGGTCGCGCCAAAGCCGTGCGGACGTATCGGACGGGAGCGAAGGCTTTGCCGTGTCAAAGCCGTGCGGACGATGGCTATGGCTGGGTCGCGCCAAAGCCGTGCGGACGTTGACTATGGCTGGGTCGCGCCAAAGCCGTGCACAAACGAGCGGACAGGCCAGAAGGCCGAGGCTAAGATGGGCGTTAATCTTAGTGCTGCGCAGATATCGAAGCAGTAGCTAAAGGCAGGACCGTGCCATTAGCGCTGCGCAGCTTATCGGACTATCGGAACCGAGCGAGGGTTAAGACCGGCTGGTCTTAGAATCCGTCTTCGTGTTAGCCCCCAGGCCGTCTATTTCGACTGGTCATTACTGACCACCAGAGATGCACCGACCCGCAGAAGGTGACCTCTCATAGCCCTTAAAAAGGACCGTAAAAAAAAAGGTTGTTGAATCCAGCACTAGGAGTGGCGGTGAGGTGGATGCAACCAAGATAACGTAGGACCCGAGTGGCCCCTGAGAGCGTCCGCGTAGACCTCTGTATTTATCGTTGCGTCCCACCTACGCACGAATATGGCACAAGGCCGTTTTTAAGGTGGGCCCGGTCGCAGGGCTGAAGCCCACACGCGTCCTGCAAGGCCAAAAATACCTTTGGCTCCGTCGGCATTCCCCTTTTTGGGGCGCCAGGCAATAACCCCCCACGAAGGGGATAAAAGCCTGGGGGGATGGCCCTCTGAGGCCGGAGGAAATCTCCAGTGCCGAGGCACACCCGGCAGAACCGCCCAGAGGTTAGACGGCCTACCGAATGCAACCCAAGAACTGGAGAGGAAAGGCCACATACAAACGCCCTAGAGCGTCCGCGGGGACCTCTAAATTTTCGTCGCCTGAAGCGTTTTTATATGGAAGAAAGGGAACTCCACTTCTGTCGCGCCACGTGGATAGAAAGTTCTTCTACAAAAAATGGACGCAGAAAATAAGTATTTCTTTAGCCCAGTATAGGCTAGCGAAAAGTATTACTTCCATTTTTATAGAATTATTTCTGGCAGAAGTGTTTTGCAAATGTTGATAAATATTAATTTATCTCTTTCTTAGCCGGTTAAAATCGAAAAAGGGCTTCATCATTTCCGGCCGCGCCCGGATGTTATTTCTCTGGGGCGAAATGTAATCCGATCTGTTGACGTTCGTAGGCCGGTCGCGGCAAGAGAACAGGACACGAGAATTTTTAACAAATGTGTATTAACAAGACATGTATAGGATACACATTTTTTCTAATTTTAAAATAAGCAATAAAAACATACTTAAGAACATTCTAGAAAATTAGGATCGGAAGTGAACTAACAGAAAATATTTAGGCTCGAAAATAAAATAGTAAAATACAAATCTGATTGGTCAATAAATGTCTACGCGCCAAAATTTTAGGACGATTCTTTGATCCACCTGTAGGGTGGATCACAGAGTTAGGGAGTCAGACACAGAGTTAGGGAGTCAGACACACAACACAGAGTCAGACACACATAACACAGAGTTAGGGAGTCAGACACACAAGACAAGCTTACACACAAACGAAGACACAGATGAAGACAAGCGACTAAGCCAGTAAAGCAGTAGCCGATACATTCCGACAAATTCCTTTCCTTCCTCAACTAAAGTTCATGAACTCTCTTCAAATGGCCGAGAGTTATATTTGAAAGAAAAACCCGAAAAACTTTCTTTCATCAACGCGACACGCTATAAACTTAATGTAAATAAGAACGACTTATTTACGGACTTCGTTAACATGAACACACACACATCTTTAAACAAATTTATTCTCTTCTTGTCAAACTGTATTTTCCAAAAGGCCATTTACACATCAAGTATTTTATTTGTTTTCATATTCTGTTATATGCTTATTAAATTGTTTGTTGTTTAATATTCATTGTGTTCTATTCCATTTCTTTTGCGCGATTGTAAAGTTTTGTGTTGTATTTGTGGTGGGAATAATTTAGAGAGCAATCTACTGAAATAACCAAATTACATACTCCCCCCACACAGGTCAGCATTGGCAATAAACGTGGTGTTAGTTGTAATGTAAAGTGTAGTTGCAGTGTAATTGAATAGCGTTTAGGCAGTATTATAAGAATTATCAAGTAATATGTAGGCTGCAGAATAAAAGGTTATTAATAATTACTATAGGCTGCAGAATAAAGTGTTATTAATAAGTACTAAAGGTTGCAAAATAATTGTCCTTGAGTAACTTGTCACTCGCACTGTGTTCTGCCCCCTCGTAATTTCGACTTTAACGTATTCAATGGCTCCGAAGTGCCTGGCTTCTAGAATGTGTCTTCTCGAACAGTTGTAGTAAAAGAGGGAGAGCTCTATGCAATCGAATTTATATGCTAAAAGTAAGCCTAATAAATGCATGTCCTGTGTGTTCTGATTAGTCGCCGACAACAGCCAAAACCAATCACACAAGCTCTCTTATCAAGTGAAGGTTAAGAGGCCGTAAATGTGGAAGGTCTTACATTATTTCTTTTAGATTTGAATTAAGAGTTTCCTTTCTTTTTGACTGGTTGCCATACTGAAGCTAAAGATCATAGTTTGCTAAACTATTTACCCATATTTGAGGGGAACACAAATAGCGTCCATTTGTTTAACTGTTGCTTTATCAGTTTCCGCTACTTTTAGAGCTGACGCAATTGTTAAATCCCTTCCTTCTTTTAGAAGAGCTTTTTGCGTTGATTTGAGGTGTAATCCGAATATAAAGTGATCCATCAACATGGTCTCCTCAAATTCATGGTCATATTCAAATAGCTTTATTTGATGATCAGTCTTTTTAGGAGCACGTGTGCCTCTTGTTACTTCGTGTCGGAAAACACGAAAGTTCGACCTCGGCTTCACGTAGGTTTAAACTTTTTTTATATAGCTTCCCACATTTCTCTTTTCATCTTCCTGAAATACAAACGTCTCACTGATTTCCTGGCCTTTATACCCTGCCCAAATTAATTAGTAGTTGATTTTGATGCTATCACTAGCGTCGCAGTGGCCCGTCAAAATGTAACATTGCCTTTCGTGCAAATTTGTCTATTTCTTTTGCTTGGTTAGAGCTGTCCGAGTTGATACATGAAGCGGGCACACGAGAGATTGCCATGCTAAGATGTGAATGTTATAGGATTTACACTCCTATATTTTAAAATGGCCGTGATACTCCTTGTTCCCGAAACTAAGATGGTGGACGTCGTTAAACTAATCAGTCTCGAGAACCTATTGGTCAGGAAATTTACGTGATTTGTGCTCACAACTACGTCTGCAACTTTGATTTTGTTCCACGGATTTGGAGCCGACAAGGATTGCCTATAAATACTCTGTTCTTTTAAGAACTCATTCTCTCCATTTTGACTTACAGAGACAGCACCCTCTCTCTCCTCTCTCTCTCTCTCTCTCTCTCTTTCTCTCCATTTTGACTTCCAGAGACAACTCTCTCTCTCTCTCTCTCTCTCTTACATTCTAACTTCCAGAGACAGCACTCTCTCTTTCTCTTCATTTCAACTTCCAGAAACAGTTTGACCCTGCCAGTTAGTAAGACACAATACAATACGTGTTACATGAGTGCGTATTCATTCTGCAACCTTTTTCTTTCTTATTCTGCCTTTTCGGTTAGACTTTTTTCAGCCTCGAACACAGCCGTAGAAATTTCGTCTAACCTCGAAAGAGACAAACAACCAACATGGGAGAAGACACGTTCCTCCTAGGATACACTGCTATATTTCTGTATATTGCTATATTTCTGTATACCTCGCATGAAATACTTAGTTAACATACATTTTATAGTTTACAGGACACTTTCAATATTTAGTCTTTTTCCATAGTATCCGTGTTAGTTACACACATACACACACACGCACACACAGAGAGGAATATTCAACAGACTATATTAGAATATTTGTAGTGTTTTATTTTTCATGTATTTATTGATATATAAGCTTAATTTTGTTTGTATTGCTTTGTTTTGAGTGTTCTTTGTCCGCGTCGTTTTACTTCGTTTGCTTTTCAATAATGAGCCATCGTAATTTGTGGGAAACTGAATCGAGGGAATATAAACACCAAAACATTCACCACAATGTAAAAAAGTTCAACAAGAATTTTAAAGTTCTCACCTTAATGGAGTTTCGGTTATAAGCGCGCTATTGTTGTTGTCATATACTTATTTAAAGTATATTCATTACATTTCGTGAGAAACGTTTCTTTTTTTATCAAATTTTTTTTCACAAAGTCTGTTACGAAGTCTATGTACTTTTTTTGTCCTTTGCTTCTGACACCATGTTTTTATTTTCTAGTTGTCTTAGCCATAAAGACAAGATGAGGAGCGTGTGTATACACATGTATATTGCTTGAATTATATCATAAAAGAGAAAGGTGGTATCTACGACTAAGGGAGTTAATGATCCTTACTGAAGAGTTCCTACCAAAGGAGATTACTAGGTAATATTTCATTTCCTTTTCTTTATTGAAAATTAGTTGGTTAGTGCTTACAATTACTGTATTTTGGGGTATATGGTTTCAGTTTTAGCTAGTGTGACTGTATCATATCTTAAAGAAAGATTGTGGTGTCTGTTTTGTAAATGTTTCATAGATCTTGTCATTGTGGTATTTTGATTGTTCTGATTGACTGGAGATTATCGTATCATTTTGTTTGCAGTGAAGGTGAGGTGTTTTGCGATGTTTACATTTTTTTTGTGAAAGGTGTCGAGTGAGTGAGGTGCGCTATCTAATATTGTCGGCGAGCGGTTGCCATTAGCGTTTGAATCGAGTCTAGTAAACTCAATTCTGAGAATCTGTCGATTCCTGTTGTTGTGTTTCGCCAGGGATGATCTCGATTATTTTGTGGCTTGTACGATGACACTTGGTTCCCACAGCTTGGTCTTCAGTGTAGACCTACTGACTTGCAGACAGTGGTACATGCTGTCGTTGGTTTAGTCTATCATGATGTTCTTGTGTTTTGGTTGGTCGGCTATTGAGAAGTCCTACTGGCGATTTGAGGTAGGCTGAAATAGATGTTGTTCTGTAAGCCATTTTATAACTTGGCAAATCGTGGTCTTCCCTGTTACATTAAGTAGAAAGGAAACTACAGGGATGTGGACGAGAATATTGATGAGTTTCAAAAACTTTAATGAGAGCCAGAAAGATAATCCTTGTACTGTGAGTCGTACAAATGGAAGAAAACAGTTGAGAATGTTAGAGCAGGAATTGAGCATTCAACCTGAAGTTTCGAGAACCAGTTGGTCTAGGAGGAATGAATAGATGACAAAGGAATAGTCACCTAAAGGAACAAAGGCCCATGATTGAAAGCGCTCTCCTCGTGTTGAATGTTAATTTGTTCTGCTGCTAGAATGAGTGAGGAAGAAAGTCGGTCTGTTCTGCTCGAAAAATATGTGAGGAAGAGACTGCGAGAGCGTTTGCACTGCCTATCTCACACTACCCGGGAAAGCCATCTGAGTAGAATGGCTTAAATCATCCTCATTGGACGAAAATATAAAATAGAAACCTCAACGGTCAAAATAATTCCCGCACTAAATAATAATTTGAAATTCTTTCTTTCTGTTCCATCATCATCGCTAGATGTCAGTCTCTGCCTGATTTTCTGGCTTTGTCGGAAATTTATCCACTTTTAGATAAATACGACTTTTAACCCGCGTCTGAAAGAAAATAGGGAGGGGAAAAAACAGGAAGAAAACACAAATAGTAATGTTCGGTTCGTAAGAATTTATTTATAAGAGCCACACTGCGAGGTGACTCTTCACAAAGATGCATATATTTCACATATGTGGGTGTCACATTATTTCAAATTCAAGGCGTCTATCAACGAGTTAGAAGAATATAAGAAAACAGTTACTCAAATATGGGTTTCTACAAACTAAATAACCCATAAGAAAGTTTGTAAAATGGAGAAAGAAAAAACTTTCTCAAATATAGTTTTTTTTACAAACAATTTAACCCACGAGAAAGTTTGAACAATTCAAAGTCAGGGGCAGGTTCAATTTGTCCTCGAGAAGGCTTCAAGTCTTTGTCTAGCTTCTCTTGCCAGAAACTTACTCTCATTTTCTTACATGGTTTTCAAGCCTCTATCAAGTTTCTCTCACCAGAAACTATAATTTCTTTTCTTAAAGGCTTCAATTCGACGGATAGTCAAAATTTGTGACGTCGTGGATCTCTTTCTCCGGAAGCCATTTTGGTTCTTCCTAAGTATGTTCTCAATTTTGGGTTCAATATGGTTGTGTAGTAGGGCATTGTATATGTTGGCCACTATGGATGTAAGTGTTATACCTCGGTAGTTCTTGGCTAATCCAAAGTCGCCCTTTTCAGAGAAGAGGAGGATGCATCCCTTCATCAATCGGTCTATAGGATTTTGATTATAAACTGCATTACAGTGTCGGAGCAGTATGTCGTCAAATTGTCTGGTCTTCCATACTTCTGGGGGTATTTCATTAAGTCCTGCTGCTTTTCTATTTTTATTTTTTCTCAGTACCGAGTCGAGTTCTTCTTGAGTAAACGGTCCTAGTTTGATATCTAATTGCTTACTTCTAGTTCTCATGATTGGTTCATGTGTAACTTTCGGAGGATTTCCGAGTAAATTCTCGAAATGCTATTTCCACATTCGTTCTTGTTGGCTGGTAGTTTTTGTACGTGCAAAAAAAACTAGAGGCAACAATATCATTTGTCGACTTTACTAAGGCCTTTAACTCCATTCACAGAGGAAAGATGGAGCAAATTCTACTCGCCTACGGTCAACCAAAAGAAACCGTCGCAGCCATAATTATGCTCTATAGAAACAGCAAAGTAAAAGTCCGTTCTCTGGATGGAGACACAGACATTGTAGCAGATGTACATTGTAGCAAGGAGACACATTAGCCCCGTATCTCTTTATCATCTGCTTAGAGCCTCTATTGATAAAATGAAAGAAAATGGTTTCAAGATAATAAAGGAAAGAAGCTGAAGGTACCCTGCCAAAATAATTACCGACGCCGACAACGCCGATGACATTGCACTTTGGCAAATACACCCGCCCTGGCCGAAACCTTGCTAAATAGTCTGGAACGAGCCACTGCAGGCATTGGCCACCATGTCAATGCACACAAGACGGAATATATGAGCTTTAATCAAACAGGTGACATCTCCACACTAAACGGTAGCTCTCTGAAACTAGTTGATAAGTTCACCGATATAGAAAGTAGTGTCTCATCAACCGAGACAGATATCAACGCGCGACTAGCAAAGGCATGGGCAGCTTTCGATAGACTATCGGTCATATGGAAGTAAGACCAGGCCGATGAAATAAAACGCAGTTTCTTCCAAGCAGCGGTCGTGTCGATTCTGCTATATATGGATGCACTACATGGACGCCAGAGATGAAGAACTAAGCATGTGCCACCAGAAACAAAAGGTCCAAAACTAGTCAGTATATTGTCTTTAAGTCCTAATAATTTAAAATGCCAAAAGATTTTACAAAATTGTATGCTGTTTTCTTTGTAAAATGCCGCTTGTACAGTGTGCTTTAAATGTAAATACAATTTTACCAAAAATCCAAATTTAATATATGATCCTGGTCAAAGGTGCTAGCACTCTCGGTACATGGAAGAGTCTTTTCTAAAAGCTTAGAATCCTCACTGAACCCCCCTAGTAATTTAGAGAAAAAAAAAACCCAAAAGACAGCCTAAGTAAAAGACCCCAATGCCACAAAAAAGAAAAAAAAAACAAGCAATAAAACAAAAACAAACCAAACCCAAACAATAACGAAATGGTTGTTGTCCCCCTCCCCAAGTTGTAGACCTACCCAAATCTTATTTAAATCCATTAATGACTAAACGATAGAGGACAACGCCAGAGATGAAGACCTAACCATGTGCCACCAGAAACCACAGGTCCAAAACTGGTCAGTATATTGTCTTTAAGTCCTAATAATTTAAAATGCCAAAAGATTTTACAAAATTGTATGCTGTTTTCTTTGTAAAATGCCGCTTGTACAGTGTGTTTTAATTGTAAAGACAATTTTACCGAAAATCCAAAATTAATTTATGACCCTGGCCAAAGGTGCGAGCACGCTCGGTACATGGAAGAGTCTTTTCTAAAAGCTTAGAATCCCCACTGAATATCCCCCATAGTAGGTTAGTGAAAAAAAAAAAACGAAAAACAGCCTAAGTAAAAGTCCCCAATGCCACAAAAATATAAAAAACAACAACGAAATGACTATTATCCCCCTCCCCAAGTGGTAGACCTACCCAAATTTTATTTAAATCCATTAATGACTAAACGATAGAGGATAACACCAGAGATAAAGACCTAACCATGTGCCACCAGAAACCACAGGTCCAAAACTGGTCAGTATATTGTCTTTAAGTCCTAATAATTTAAAATGCCAAAAAATTTACAAAATTGTATGCTGTTTTCTTTGTAAAATGCCGCTTGTACAGTGTGGTTTAAATGTAAAGACAATTTTACCGAAAATCCAAATTTAATATATGACCCAGGTCAAAGGTGCGAGCACGCTCGGTACATGGAAGAGTCTTTTCTAAAAGCTTAGAATCCCCACTGAACACCACCCATAATAGTTTAGAAAAAGAAAAAGAAAAAATTGCTTTAGTAAAGAAAGTCCCCAATGCCAAAAAAACAAAAAACATGTTAGGGCCAATATCAGAAGATTGGTGAAAATATACGAAAAAAATCACTTATCAATATAAATTAATCTTGGACTTTAACAAAGTTAAATCTTACTGGAAAAAGAGGTCCATTTTTTCCTTTTTTTTTTACGTACACATGGGAAGCAGCATGATGGACGTAAAGGTATGCGAATAAACCCTCTGACGGCTAAACGCAATGCCTAACCTGGTCCTGGACGTATATGTCTCGCGGCTCAACGGCCAGGATCGTCAGTTCGATCGGGGAACTACTGCTGCTCATCTATAAGAGTGGCTTCTATAGATGAGAATAAAAACAACTATTGAAAGATAACCATAATCCAGACCCAAACCACATACATAAACTGCATCGCTCTTCGCGCGGTTGGAGCCCTGGCCTCAGTGTTCAAAAAATCAGCTACAGAGCTCAAACAACAAAAACTACTAAAATGCAAACAAACAATACAAATAGCGACATTTAACGTTAGAACATTAATAGAATAGATCAACTACCGGAGATAGACATAATATGCATACAAGAACACAGATATACCCACAACGAGGATATCAAATATCACGATACTGGCAATGGATGGACGCTAGCCACTGTATCAGCATGGAAAAACTCTGTCAATACAACGGTAGGAGGTGTATGCATACTTATAAGACCAAGAGCGTTAAAATCACTCATTAGCATTGAGAGAATACAACCTAGGATGATGGTAGCTACTTTTAATGGCAACCCCAGAGCAACAATCATCTCCTGCTACAGCCCTACCGATGTTAGTGAAGAAACTGAACTCGTCGTCTTCTACGATGAGCTATCCTCTCTAGTGCGTAACATTCCGAAATACAACATGCTAGTCATTAGCGGAGACATGAATGCCCAAATCGGGAAAAACGAAAACAACAAATACAGCCTCCACAACACGTCAAATAGGAATGGAAAACATCTAACAGATTTCATGATAGAAAATAGATTAACATCCCCCAATACAAACTATCAAAAAAGGGAAGGAAAATTATGGACCTACACATACGCGAACAATAATAGAGCACAGATAGACTACGTCTTTATAAATAAGAAATGGAAAAATAGCGCAGTGAATTACGAGGCATACTCCTCTTTCGAGGGTGTGCCTCCGATCACCGAATAGTCACGGCAAAAATATGACTAAGCCTACGAAAAAACGCCACACGGACAGCGACCACCAAACACTATGACTGGGCCCTTCTTAACAACAGATATTAGAGATAAATATGTATTAGAATTGAGAAATAGATTCGAGACACTACAGGAGAAGACAGAAAAAGGTACCCCAAATGACGAATATGAGAATTTCGTCAACGCACACCTCGAGGCAGCAGGGAATTGTATTCCAACAAAACCTAGAACTAAATATAGAGTCCTATGGGAAACGTTTGCGGCTAGGGAAAAACGCGCAGACGTGAAAACTGCTTCTGAATGCTATAGGAAGAACCCAACAAATACAAATGCCCTAAAACTAAAAAAGCACAAAATGAATTAACAAGCATATATATAAAAGAACAGACAGAATACATACAAAATCAGATAGATAAGATTAGAGACTCAGTGGAAGATAGGCCATCCTAGATTGCCTGGCAAACAATAAACGAAGTGAATAGAAGGAAGAGCACAAGCAAAGCTAAATCGTAGCTTTCAATTTAGCTTTGGTTGTGCTCTTCCTTCCAACAAGAAAGAATAAAATTGTGGAAATAGCATTTCGAAAATCTACTTGGAAACCCAACGAAAGTTACACATGAACCAATCATCAGAATTATTAGTAAGCAATTGGACATTAAACTAGGACCGTTCACGCAAGATGAACTCGACTCAGTTCTTAGAAAAATTACAAATAGGAAAGCCGCAGGGCTTGACAAGATTCCCCCAGAAGTATGGAAGACCTGACAATTCGGCGACATACTGCTCCGACACTGCAACGCAGTCTATAATCAAAATCCGATAAACAGATGGATGAAGGGATGCATCCCCCCTTCCCTAAAAAGGGTGACCTCGGATTAGCCAAGAACTACCGAGGTATAACACTTACATCCATAGCAGCCAAAATTTACAATGCCCTACTAAGAAACCGCATAGAACCCAAAATAGACAACATCCTTAGGAAAAACCAAAATGGCTTCCGAAGAAATAGATCTACGACCTCACAAATATTGACCATCCATAGAATCCTTGAAGGTGTATGGACAAAAAACTTACAGGCGACAATACTATTTGTCGACTTTACCAAGACCTTTGATTCCATTCACAGAGGGAAGATGGAACAAATCCTACTAGCATACAGCCTACCAAAAGAGACCGTCGCAGCAATAACGATTCTCTGTAGAAACACCTAAGTGAAAGTACGTTCACCAGATAGAGACACAGAATACTTCGACATTGTAGCAGGAGTACTACAAGGAGACACGATAGCCCCATACCTCTTCATCATCTATCTACACTACGTGCTTAGAACATCGATTGATAAAATCAAAGAAAACGGCTTCGAGCTGACAAAGAAAAGAAGCAGAAGGTACCCCGCAAAAACAATTACCGACGCCAACTACGCCAATAACATAGCACTTCTGGCAAATACACCCAACCAAGCCGAAACACTACTGCATAGTTTGGAACAAGTCGCCGCAGGCATTGGCCTCCATGTCAATGCACACAAAACTGAATACATGTGCTTTAATCAAACAGGCGACATTTCCACACTAGACGGAAGCTCTCTGAAACTGGTAGACAAGTTCACCTACCTAGGAAGCAGTGTCTTATAAACTGAAAAATACATTGACACGCGGCTAACGAAGGCATGGACAGCTATCGATAAGCTATCGATTAGATGGAAGTCAGACTTGACCGATAAAATGACAGGCAGTTTCTTCCAAGCAGCGGTCGTATCGATACTGCTATATGGATGCACTACCTGGACACTAACAAATCGGCTGGAGAAAACGCTAGACGGCAATTACACAAGAATGCTGCGAGCAATATTGAACAAGTCCTGGAGGCAATACCCCACAAAGCACCAACTATACAGTCACCTACCTCCCTTTCGTCCATTCTTTTGTTTCTTTGTTCTTAATTTGTTTGCTTAGCAACATGAATGACTTTAAGCAGATTAAGGGTGTGAGAGCCTTACTTTTTAATAGAGATTCCTTTAAAAGGAAAATAACTTCTGCCATCGGATTAATGTCGACAAAAACATTTATAAATAAGATTTGTTTTAAAAAACAAGAAAATTTTATTAATAAATGGTTGACAGAAGTTGTTATAATTAACATAAAAATAAGTGAAGCTTGCGAAAAAGCCGATATTGATTTTAAAAAAAGCGGTATGCTGGAGGCGGAGTTCGCTTACAACATATTTGAAAGGCTCACGAGACTGGAAGAGAATATTTCCAGTTCTAATACCGAGGCCGTCCCAGTGCAAAACCCACAAGTGCCACTCGCAGCTTCGTGCGTTTCAGCCCCGAAGTTGCAGTGTGTTAAATTCAGTGGAATACGAGCCGGCAAATTTGAGTTTAAAAATTTCCTGGTTCAATTTGAAAACTGTGTGGACGCTGTACACTCGAAGAAAGCCAAACTGTCGCTTTTAAAAAGTTTTTTAACTGGCTACGTGTCTCAGTTAGTGTCTCTTCTTTCGTTAGAAGATGAAAACTTTGAAGTGGCCATTGATTTATTGAAAAAGGAATTTTTGGATATTCCTTTCATTACTGACGAAATTTTTAAACAGCTGCTGGGCAGTAGCCCTAAATATGACCCAGAGTTTGTCAATATAAAAAGTTTTTTGTCAGAAATTAAAGCTGACCTATGTGAATTAAAAACCTCGTATAATTTGGATTTTTTGAAGAGAACACTCCAGGTTATGAATTACTCAGCCATAAAATTTTTTCAAAATTACCTCAAACTCTTCAAAAAGAATTAATCCGGAAGGTTGACAGTAACTACCCAAAAATCAATCAGATTTTTGATAGTTATAATGAGGTTATAAAAACCTTAATTAAAACAGGTTTTTAAAAAAAAATTTAATTCCCACCAAATTAATTTTAAGTCGCGGGAAGGGAATTATAATCACAACAATGCAAAGAAAAACGTTCCAACACTGGAAAACTTTGCAACAAAATCTAAACAAATTACTAGGCATTGTAGATTTTGCAACATCAACGGGCATACCATGAACCATTGTTCAAAATACTCCTTCCTCCTTTGAATCGAGACGTTCTAGGTGTAAGGAGATGCACAAATGCTAGCCAAAGCAAACAAATTACCTCGAAAATGTGCAATTTGCAAATCCCGAGGCCATGTTACCCCCCTTTGTGATAAAGCAGAAGAGAGTGTAAACGGTTTAACTGCTTCTACGCATGTGTGTACCCTATATTTTACCGATAGTGGCAATTACTGTTTCTAAAGGGAAACGAAAATACAAATTGAACTGCCTTTTTGATACAGGCAGTCAAAGAACTTATTTCTCGGGACAAATTATGGAAAAATTAGGGCGTTATAAATCCTTCCTCTCTCCAGTAGAATATGTCGTAAAAACCTTTTTAGGGTCTAAAACAAAAAAATTAAACCAAGTTGTAGTAGGGATTGAAGTAAATAAGGGTAATTCCTTGCCCCTTCCTGTTCTTATCGATGATGAATTCGATATGAACTTAAGATTTGATAACTTCAAATCTATTAAGAATAACTTAACTTGAATTTTAAACTTGCTTTTCTGCACGAGAAAAATGATATTCGTGTACATGGTCTTTTAGGCATCGATGTGATTCAATTCATGAAGAACATCAAAATGGTGGACTGCATGAAGGGCTCTGCTTGGGAGTTTCCTACAGGCATTTCCCCGTTAGGCAACTGCCAACATTTTTTATATGAAAATCAAAGTACCCCTAAAAAGGTACAGAGTAAAGATTTTCAACTTAATTATCATGCCATAGTGTCTAAATTTTCTACATGCTCAGATACGAGGGTAAATTTTGTAACGAAACCGATAAAGAGTTACCCTGATCCTTTTGCTGAAATTTTTGTTGAAAGTCAAGTAGAAAGGAATTTAGAGAAAATGTTTGATGTAGATTCTCTGGGTATATCTTCGGAAGATGAGGCTATTTGTGACTATGATCAACATAGAATTATGGAATTTGAAAAATCCATTGAATTCAGAGATAATGCTTATCACGTTAAACTTCCCTGGCATGAGGACAAAATAATGTCTGTTCCTTCCAATCACAGAGTTGCTACTTCTGTTTTAAACAGAGTAGTTAACAAGCTCGAGCAACAAAAATTACTCAATGATTATGTTGAGGTATTCCATCAGCAGGAGCGGGAAGGTATCATTGAACGTTTTGAGGTATAACCTGAGGATTTTTCAAAATATATTTGGATACCTCATAGGCTTGTTTTCAAGATGGATGAGCAAGCTACCACAAAGATTAGACCCGTTTTCAACTGCTCCCTGAAGACTAATGGGAAATATTCTTTAAATGAAGCAGCTTACCCAGGCATAAATTTAATGGGAGATATGTTAGACTTGTTGCTATTTAGATTTAATAAATATGTTATGTTGGCAGATATTCGTAAGGCTTTTCTTATGATTAAAATCGGCTCTATCGAGGACCGTAACAGGTTTTTTTTTTTTATGAAGGAAGGGAATAGGCTGGTTTGTTTTAGATATACCACACTTATTTTTGGATTTAACGCCAGCCCCTTCATTTTAAATTTTATAATAAAATACCATGCACGCATGTTTCCGGCTGATAACTGCACTGACATGTTAAAGAAAAATTTCTATGTGGATAACCTAATTAAAACCGGTAAGTCTGTTGAAATGTTATCAGACCTATACACAACGGCTAATTATCGTATGGAAAAGGGTCATTTTAACCTTAGATCGTGGAATACGAATTGTGAAGAAATTTGTAGAACATGGTTGTCAACTCGAAAAGGTTTTAGGGTATAAATATTCCACACTAGAAGACGCACTTCAGATTTCAGGGTCACCTATTGACCAGTCTGTTAACGCCAAACTGCAAGGGTTTTCGACCCACTATCTCTATGTTTACCTGTTACTATCAGGGGCAAAATGCTCTTGAGAGATTTATGGTCTCAAAAATTAGACTGGGATGATATTGTGTCGAAAGAATTTCAGAATTTATGGTCTGCCTTATCGTGTGATCTTGCCAAACTGGATCCATTGCAGTTTCTTAGATTTGTAATAAGTGAAGACGGCCTCGCCGATTTTTATATATTTTGCGATGCCTCTAAAGGGGTTTATGGTTTTTCAGTTTATAGCGTGCAAAATAGCCAGTCCCACCTGTTATTTTCTAAATCTAAGGTGGCTCCTATGAAGCCTAAAAGTTTACCTACGCTTGAATTGTTGGCTGTGTTTTTGGATATTAAGTGTTTACTGCTTCTGTTGAAAGCTTACTCCCGAATTAAGATCAGAGATGTAGTCATATCAGTGGATGCACAGGTTGTGTTGTCATGGCTTTTGTCTGACAACATAAAAACCAAAAATCAGTTTGTAAGAAACAGACTAAAAGACATAAAACAAATGATTGAGGAACTGAAAAAAAAACAATATCTTTATCAGTAAAATTCAAATATGTTCCTACTGACCAAAACCCTGCCGACTTGCTCACAAGGCGAGTAACCTTTGAAAAATTTCAACAGAGTCTAAGACGTTGGACCTTAGGACCTGAATGGCTCAGTAAAAATCCCATAGAATGGCCATCAAGTGAACTTCATTGCCTAAGCTCAAAAAATAAATCCATTGTACAGTCTACTTCATTAAATTACACCGTAGCTAACACTGAACCTCAACCAGTGACACCCTTTGATAAATACTCGGATGTTAATAGATTGATTAATGTTACTACCAATATATTCAAAATCCGAAATCAACTAAAACATGTGGATCTGGATCCTAGTAGTTGTGCAAAAATTTATTTACTTAAGATAATGCAACAACAAAGCTTTCCTACAGAACTTGCTTACCTTCAATCTCCGCAAGGTAAAAAAAAGTACCTGAATTATTAAAAAAACTTAAACTTATTCCTATATGAAAGGGGGATAATTAGGACTAAAGGTAGAATAGGAAAAATCACTACTTATGATTATGAAGTTATTAGTCCTGTCTTATGGGCTAAGGATCATAATTTGACTGAACTTATGATTGTGGAATATCACAATAGATGTAAACATCTGGGAATTCAGTCAACCTTAAACAAAATCCGCCTTTCAGGATTTTGGATTCACAGGGCGAGACAAGCTGCCAAAAAAGTAACTTCTAGGTGCATCTTGTGCCAAAAATTTAATAATCTTGCATTCAAGTATCCTAAGGTTACTAACCTTCCGAAGCACCGGGTGAATCTCATCAAACCATTTTTACATACTGGTATTGACTATACTGGACATGTTTGGGTAAAGGATGACGAAGGTGTTAGTTTGCCCAGTCGGCTGGGGCTGTAAAATACACCGACTGCTTCTCTGCAGAGGGGTAAGAACCGCCCTCACGAGTGTCCTGGATATGACACTAAACAATCTGATGGTGAGGTTCCAGCAATGCTGGAGCTTTGGGGAATGTGGAGTACCCCTTCATTACCATCGCTCCCAGGTCCACTCTGGCCCGGAGTGGTAGCACTTGATAGGGCCCTATCTATGGGTTAAATAGAACTAACAGCATTCTTGTGCTAAACTGAATTGTTTGAGTAAACTGAATAGCTTGAAATAGAAATGTTTTTGACAATTAAACCGTACTTACATTTAAACTACGTGCTTATGCTTAACTGAATTATTTGACATAGAACTGTTTTTCGACATTAAAATTGTATTTACACTTAACTGAATTGTTACATATAACTTGTTGAATAGTTTGAAATAAATGTTTTTGACAATTAAACTGTGTACTTATGCTAAACTGAATTGTTTAAAAGAAAACAGATTATTTACATAAAAATGGATTTGGCGTTAAATAACCTACAAAACCCAACAAACCAAACCAAACCAAACCAAACCAAACCAAACCGAAGGTGTTAGTAAAATGTACATGCTTATATTTACTTGTCTCAATATTAGAGCAGTACACATTGAGTTAGTTAAAGACATGAGCACTCACTCATTTATTCTGGTCCTGATCAGATTTAAAAATATACATGGAATCCCATCTCATATTTACAGTGATAATGCCAGATCCTTTATAGCTGGTTGTAATCTTATAGAGGAAGTTTTTGCCTCCTCTGAATTCAATGAACACATCCAAGTGTATAATATTAAGCACATTAGAATACCTTTATATGCTGCTTGGGTTGGGAGTACATGGGAACGTATGATCAGGACTATTAAATCATGTTTGTATAAAACAATTGGGCGTTCCCGTATTAGATATTTTGATCTCCTTACTGTAATTTCGGATGTTCAGAGTGCCATAAGCCAAAGACCCCTCACTTACAGATGTTCCTCGGATTCAGACCTTGAAGTAATAACTCCTAATTGTTTTCTTCGTCCTAACGCTAATTTGGGACTTGTACTGAAATTGGATGATCAAGATGTCACCTTCAAGATTAAATGTAGTAAAATCCATTGAAGCTCGTTAACCAGATTCCGAGAGCTTTGGTATCAAAATTATCAGTTGAGCTTGAGAGAACAGTGCAAAGATTTACACGAGGTCAATTTTAACAATCGAATCAATGTTGATGATGTTGTTCTTGTTAAGAATCCTGCCAAGTCTAGACCATTTTAGCTGCTGGGAAGAGTTTTGCAATTAATTGTCGGTGATGACAAAAAGATTCGTTCTGTAAAAGTCAAGAGAGGTGACGGGTCCGTTCAGGTTCATTCTATCAAACTGCTGTATCCTCTAGAACTATCATTTACTCATGCCCACCATCCTAGAATAATTCCGGACTCGAAGGGAGTTGGTGATAGGAAACTTGATGTTGCAAAATCAAAAGTCTCCAATGATGTACCAGATACTAAGGATGCATCTGTTCCAATAAAACAACGTTCTAAAAGGACTAAAAATCTAAAAAATAAAAACTCTCCCAATAATCCTTATGTATACTATTAAATTCGGTTTGTTTGAAACTTACGGTCTTCACATACCTTTGCTTATGGGGTATATGTGGCTAAACAAAGAAAACAAAGTGTTAATGATATTGTACTTTATGATTGAAGGGATGAATTTCTTTATAGTTCTATTAGTGCACCAAAATGAGAATTTATTTACATAGAAAAATAAATACTACATAAACTTCTTTCAAACTTTGGAGTTCTTTGTTGAAAACAAATCTCCACACTTCTACATTCTAATTTTTGCCTTCAAAAAAATTAAAAATTCAACCTTTCCTGTTGAACTTTCATCATTGGCTATTTTTGCCTTAAAAATAAAAATAAAAAATTCAACCTTTCCTGTGAGCTTTCATCATTGGCTATTTTTGCCTTCAAGAAAAATAAAAAAATCAACCTTTCAACTTTCATCATTGGCTATTTTTGCCTTCAAAAAAAAAAATAAATAAAAACTTCAACCTTTCCTGTTGAACTTTCATTATTGGCTATTTTTGCCTTCAAAAAAATCAAAAATTCAACCTTTCCTGTGAACTTTCATCATTGGCTATTTTTGCCTTAAAAAAATCAAATATTCAACCTTTCTGGGAACTTTCTTTGGCCATTTTTGCCTTAAAATTAAGTTTGTACAAACTTTCAATTTTGGCTATTTCTACCTTAAAAACAAAACAACATGCAGCTGTGTGAAAAAATATGTTGCAATGATTTCATATTGCAATTTTGTTTTGGGGGAGAATATTGAAATTATTTACGGAGTCGCTATCTAGGTGCCCAGTGAAAAACAGCCAATCACAGGTTACCTTTTTTTTAGATCTTCTCCAAACCCCTATTAGGGCGTTTCCTACGAACGCCCTTCCTCTTTTGCTTGGCTGATTCTTCAGAATCAAGACGTGCCCGCTGTTCTCTCAGACTTCTAGACGCCATACACGCTTGTGAGGTTTTTTCCAGCAACTGAAGCACAAGAAACAAGGCTCTATTTTCTTCAACCCAACTAAAAGGACACAGGAAATACAAACTGTTAAAAGGACGCCCTTTACGGATAAGTTTCCCGCAAACCAACTGTTTGCAAGGACAATATTTTCTTTCCTCTCTTTCTATGTAAATATGGTTTTTATAACATTTTAAATTATGTTGTGTTTCTTTCTTCTTGCCGACGTCGCAGTGTTGTTACCATATAAAATTGGGAAAATCCCAATAACCAATTTACAATAGGACAAACCATTGGCGCTTGACACATTGACCAAGAAATATTACTTTTTAAATTTAACTATTTAACTGAAAGACAAAATTCGAAGAATTTGTATTCCTTCTTCCATGTATTAAAAATTCCTTTATATAATTTCAGCGTATTCCCGACTAAAAAAACCTACAAATAGATAAAATAAAATAAACCAAAAATGACACTCGAAATACTGATCGAGAAAATTTAGTTTTCAAATATTTGAAAACAATTGAAAGACCGAAACCGTAAAACCTATATTCCCCTTCCCTGTACACCCCCACACACTCGTCTACAAAAAAAACCTTGAATTATATCATGAAAGATTCCAATTGCCCTAGCAACTATCACAACCAATTTAAGATGAACTCATCAAATTAACATATGAAATATTAGAATATCTATCGATAATAAATATTTACCGAACAACGTTTAAACCCTACTATTTACATCTTATTCTTAAGGTCCGGAAAAAATGAATTAATAAAATAAAAACCACCACCGAAAATTAATTAATTAATTAATAATTAAATGTAAAATAAAAATTCGAAAGGTCGTGTATTCCTTTTCCTTTGATACCCAAAGAAATGTTACATACATCGATACACCCGCTCTCACCCACGCACTCTCGTAACCACCCTTATTTATATTTACATACCCACACACTCAGCCACGCATAGTCACACACATGCACCCATTCATACAATTATTATTCGATTATCTATTATAACTCGATTAAGAGGAAGTCAACAATTTAACGTGTAAAATATGTTTATAGCTCGTTTGTAGAAACCAGTTTCCCAGTCTTGTAACTACCTACCGATGAAATCTACGAATTTTCGTGTAAAATATTTTTACCACGTTTGTGAGTATATACAAAAAAATCAAAATTATTATAAAGATTTATATATTATATTATGTTTATTTTGTAGACCATGGGCTACTTTTTTAACTACAGCCATTTGGCTGTTCTCTCCGTCTTTACGATGGCTTTCCTTTTTCTCCGGAAATTCTAAAGCGATCTTTCGATAGCTTGATCTTTTTTAACACTAGTGATATCGATTTTGCTGCATTGAAGCTCACCCAAGCCCTTGTGATGAGCTTTTCAATTCTTTTTAGAAACCATCTTGCCCCAATAACAGAAGTAGTCGTTATTATCACGTCGTCCTTATATCGGTGGGTGCCTTAGACCGGATCTAGTTGTTGGGCCTCTGCACTCTACTTCTGTGGCTTTTATCAGCATATTCCCTGGCACCGTTCTCATTTGAAAATCGTTGTAATAATCCACAATGATCTCGGTAATTTTGTTGGGGACATGATGGCGTTTAAGAGTCTCTTCAACCAAGCTATGTGGGATTGACTCGTATGTATTCTTAAGGTCCAACCATAAGACGGTCATATCACCCTAGTCCTTTTTCGCATCTTTTAAAAGTTGCGAGATGACTCCAGTGTGCTCTATACATCCTGGCATGCCTAGGATTCCTCCTTTTTGTACCGCGGTGTCTATGTTCTCAATTTTAAGGAGGTAATTCGACGTTAAGCAGTGAAATACATCTAAAATGACTAATCCTTTTTGCTCCTTCTTCTTTCAGGATTCAAATTGCCTTTGGATCATATACATTGACCTGTTACTTTCCCTTTTCTCCAGACGATTCTTAATAATTTCCACAATATGCATAGTAGTTGTGGGCATCGTTTATAAACGATATATGGGACTCCGTTTGATCCCGGAGCAGAGCCCGATCTCCCTGATCTTATGACTAATTGAATTTCATTCCAGGTTAAAATTCGTTGATGTAGAGATAGGTGATATTAGTGACGTATTCTCTCCAAGTTCTTGATGTATATTTGGGTCCTGCAACGTTTTAAGAAGATCCGCGTTTATTTAATCTGTCGTACTTTCCAGCTGTCCACTTCGATTTACCCCAGTTTTTTGTAAACCCGTACGGATTGGAAATGAACGCCAGTCTCTTTCGTGCCCTTTCTTTCCTCCGTCGTCTATGCCATTCTGCTCTTTGTAAGGATCTCATCTTTGATCAGATGATATTACGGAGTTCCTGTAATGGCTCTTTCTCCTCTGGTTTAGCTCTTTTATATTGTTTTGTGAGAGATTTTAGGTCTTTCCTCAACTCTTTAATTTTTATCTCTCTTCGGTTTTCCTTGCCAGTCACGTTCCTCTTCCCTTCTTCATAACCATAACGTTCCGCTCTGTAACTGACAATTATTTTAGCTGTTATAAATCTTTTATCCACTGAGCCTTTAGATGTTTTTTCGCTAATGTCCTCGTCGAAATTGTGCCATGCCTTTTTGTCTGTGGCCGCGGGCCATTTAATCTTTTTTCCAAAGGTGTGCAAGGTGAATTTTGAGCCTCTGCTTGGAGGGACTGGGCGCTGTAGTGAGCTTCCCGGCTCTGCACCTCCTGCATCTCACCGGGAGAAACTCCTGTGAGCTACATCTGGTTTGATTCCACCTGACACTTCATACGGGCATGATGTATTTTTAATCCTCGTATATTTTTACATTTTTCCCACATGGGCACATCGTCGTAATGGTCCGTGGACACAAAGCTTGATTCGTTTCTGATTGATCGGTCCTAATGAGGATCTCATTCTCCCTCCGCTCTTGGGATCCTCTGGGGTGTTCACTTATATTTCTATCCATAGCGCTATTTTTTGAAATCCACACATCGGGTTACCAACCCTGACATACTTCCTTTTGTGGTCTCTCTTCACCGTCAATTGTCTTTCTAATTTGTCAAGTAGTCTTTTCGTAACTAGTCTTCCCGGTCGTCACTGTTTTACAGATAAAAATACTTTACATATACGCCTTAATATATTCAGTACCGGCAGGTGTCGTCAGTGATACATATTAATGGATGATACTATATTTTACAAACAACCTCTCATGGGAGCATATATGACCAAGGGTGATGTACTGGTAAGTTAAATGCTATCTCTGCTTCTAAATATTGCTCTCAGTTATCACAATTAGTTTGGAGCATCTGAGTGCATACGTTTTTACTTGGCAAAACATAGCTTCTTTACTGCTAAGACTTTTGCTGTGTCACCTCAGGACAAACTCTCGCAACCAAAAAGTGATCTTGGAGTAGCAGGTGGCTTCGGTGATACAAAATATAGCAGTATCTACCAAAGCTTGTCCTAATATCTTGTGGGTTAGCCATGGTAGACAAAAGGGAGGCAACCTGAAACAAACCTTGGTACATCAACACAGAACTAATGAATCAAATCGGACAATATGTTGCAACTTATGTGACTGCTTGTCATCGCTGAGTTTTTATGATACCAAGTTCAATTGTGCATATCGAGGTAGAGTTGATGGTTAGTACATTCCTTTTAGCATTTCTTTTATGCTGGTCTCCTTTTTTTAAAACTTTTTATCAACAACAAGGAAATGGGGAAATCCTTGTTGATCTTGACTTTAACATCAGTTGAATAAACAAAGTTGTGTTAAAAGATACTGAGACTGAAGATGTATTTAACAAGACAGAAGTGAACAATGAATGAAACATTAATTTTCTTTTCAAAATAGTCCCCTTGAAATTCAACAATTATTCCAGTGAATTTTCCATTAGTTGAAGTACTTCTAACGTGCTTCTTTTGATATGGTAAGGAGCTGTGCAGTTGTATTTCTTTTTATCTTCTTCAAATCTTACCCTTGAGATGAATTTTCAGTTTAGAAAATAAGAAAATCACGTGAAGCTAGGTTTAATGAGTATGGAGGCTGCTACACTGGCACAAACTTGTGTTTCATCAAAAATACTGAGACCGTTGACCAAAAAGTATTGAGAAGAGGTGCTGACTTGTCCAAATATCTAGTAAGCAGTTTAGATATCTAGACATCATCACTTTATTATAAAAGTTGGTTAGCTATGCACATGTCTTCATCTAGATTTTACGTTTAAAATTAAAACGATTTAAATTGTTTTTACTTTTTTTTATCACACAGAGACAGCTCTACAATTGGTAAATATCATTTTTTAAGATCCATACCATTTTGATGGCAGCCATTTTGTAATTTTGTTTATTTACTTTGAGATATGAAATTCAATCCAGAAAGTCTTTATTAACAAATGATATTTTGTCATTGATGTACATTAGTGTTTGTATACTTGTTTAAAACACAAGCATTGCAACTTATAAGTCATTTTTCAGGAATTTTATAAAGATATCGGATGAATGAGTTATTTTGAATTGAAGTACCAATTTATGCTGGCTAAAAACTTAGATTACAGCCGGTTATTTTTTTTTTTTATCTTTATTATCAAACTTTTACAGCAAATGGTCACAAATCCTGTTTGTAATTACAAAGATATTTTTATCTTATACAATTAATTCTGTTCTTAAGAGATTTATTGATGGAAACATTGATTTTTGTCAGGACTATTAGGCAATAATGCTGTGTAAATATTTTACATCACCAGCTTGAAGAATTACGAGGTACATACGATGTTTCCAGACGTTTTTCGTATGGGCATTTAAAATTGTCGTAGACTGCTCAAAATTCATTATGTTATTGCTATACATCTCATGAGATGACAGATCAATTTTTATGATTTCAGGTTCAAATGAACAGCTACAGCAGGAATTGGAATACACCCTACTGAAGCCTGATTGTCACAGCAGGTGAGTTTCAAAATGCAATCTGGAAGTGAAGAAGAACGATATGCAATAAAATTCTGTTTTAAACTTGGAAAAAATGCCACAGAAACGTATGGAATGCTTAAGATTGCTTTTGGAGCATCTTGCAAGAATCGAGCATCAGTTTTTGAGTGGCATAAGAGATTCAAGGAAGGCAGGGAGTCTGTGAGGGATGATGCGAGGTGTGGGAGGAGTAACGAAGTCAATACACCAGAGTTGATTGGCCAGAGGGTTAGGTTTAGGGTTACTATGTTGAGGTTTTAAGGGAGTTCAGCAAAAGATTCCGTCGGAAGAGGCCAGCAGCTCCATCCTTGTCACAGACTATTTGACCAAGATGGGCATCAAGACAGTTCCTCACCCTCCCTATAGTCCAAACCTTGCTCCCTGTGACTTTTGCTTATTCCCTGAGATCAGAGGCTGTTGTTATGAGACAGATGAGGAGATGAAAGAGGCTGTGACGAAGGTCATTGACACGTTCACACAAGAGGACTTCTATGGGGCCTTCCAGAAGTTGTTGGAACAGTACAAGTGCATTGCAGCCAGAAGAGATTACTTCGAAGGGGACTAGAGCTTCATGTGTGTACTATCAATAAAAGTGCCCATACGAAAAAGATTCTGGAAACTTATCGTATGCACCTCGTATCTTTAAATTAGTAATTAGTAAAGACAAATGATTATTTTAGTAAGACATGAAATTTGATATTTTCTTTGTATGCTTCGAAATTTAAATTCCATGTGGTTCGTTAAGTCTTGCAGGAATATGGTTTCCCACTTACTTATTATTCATTGTTGTGTCCTCTATTTCTTGAGAGCCTTACTCTTTTCAGATAAAGGATAGTTTTTAATGCTAAAAGTTCCCACTAGATCCAATAAGTATGCATAGCAAATTTGGTAATTCGAGATTGAACTGTTTTGATGTCTACCAATGGCAAACAAATAAACTCTTTTTCTTTATTAATATGAATGGAATTATGGATCTTTTTAATTGAAATTGCGCTTGCATAATTTAAATGACCATGTCTTTGTAATTTTCTTCCTTTAGAAAAAAAAACAAAAAATGAGCAAAAATTGTTTTATTTTAGAATATCACGCATAAAAACTAAGATATATATATATATATATATATATATATATATATATATATATATATATATATATATATATATATGGTTTTAAAAATCAAATAAGCATTTGTCACCCGAAGTCAAGCATTATGAAAAGGCGAATGATTTTATTAAACATGAAAATATATAAAATGAAGAGAAATATAGTAATTCATGGAAAACGTCTACGTGATAACTTTTAAAATTCTTCACTGTATTCATATGAAGAGACAGATTTTTATCACTTTTATTTATTTTTTTTTTAATTTTTTTTTCTCCCTTTTCACTACGGGCAGCAGGAAAAGGCTAGCGACTTTCTTTTATCAATGCCAAAATCTTAAGAAATCTTATTGTCGCCAAAATCTTAAGAAAACACACGTGCGGACTTAATGAAATCAAAGACCCATACTTACGGTCCATCATTCATATACACACACATAACCATATATGTAAGTAAAGACTATTATTTTTATCCTACTTACTTCGGCCAACTATGGACCCATTTATTTGATAGGCTTTATTAACATGTAAACACACACATACACGTGTGAACAACCCTATTTTCATTTAACTGGCCATAACTGTATTTCTATAAAGGCCGCTCGCACATTGTTTCTCATTAATTTTTATTCCTGTTTTGTTATGAATAGTAAATTGTATGTTTCTTAATGTTCGTTGTTGTCATATTCCATTTGTTTTAGGTGCTTGTAAAAATTTGTGTTGTATTTGTGGTGGAACTAATCGTGAAAATAATACCCATAAAATACGGACGAGAACTCACTCTCTCTATCACTACAAATTGGAGAGTAATATATCCACTAAACAATAACATGCACCCACTACAATAGAAAGATTGGAGTCTTACCAGTTGGAGCACTGATTCATTCAGAGGAGGATTCTGGCTGCGCGTTCTACTAAGAACACGAGGCTAGAAAGTTCTAATTATTTATAATCTCCTGTTGGTTGAAGGAAGAGGAGGCAGTTACCAAAACCTATAGGTACTCTTCCTTCTAAAGAGTTACCTTTTTAGGGACTGAGACTTTGTTACCATTGTGTTATTTGTTTGCTGATCCAAAGTAGGAGTGGGTCGCTACAGAATAATCTGTTTAGCAACCCCAATTCGGCAGCCAGTCCCACCCGGGGTCTCCAGAGTCGGCATTTTTCCGACAGAAATGAGAGCTTCGATACTAATAAATAACGTCCCCCCAACGTTGACGAGTGAATTTTCTGTTATCAACACGAGGACTGTTTACGAGATAAATTAATTCTGCAGACCCTCTTGAAGATAGCTTTTAATCACAGGATAAAATACGTGGCATTTGTAAGCTCCTCTAGTATTATTATCTAAAAGAGAGACTTCCTGTCTTTGACAACATATAATTTTCACCACGCACATGCGCGGTAAACCATTCAATACGGTGCCCCTTCCTTCTATATTGTTGGGTATCACCTACCCTTTCAGCATAATGAGCTGTTCCATCTGCCATATATGGCAGTAGCGGAGATCAGTCTGCGAATAAGCCTACTCCTCAGAAGCGGCTAGTCTTAATGGGTGATTGGAATGCGATCCTTGATCCCAAGATAGATAAGGTCGTGCGGGGAGCTAACAGATTGGGAAGGTGTGAAAGCAGCCTTGTCGGCTTCGTGACTCGTCACGGTCTCGTCGACAGGTTTCGTCTTGATCACCCAGGGCGGGAGATGTGGACGTGGCTAGATAGATCGCCCTTTGCCAAAGTAGGTTCCTACTTGGACAGAGTGTTAGTGAGAAGAGCTGACATTGATTTTGTTAGTTGTCCCACGTTCCACTTGATAGCGTGGACTGACCATAAACTCATTAGAGTCAGTCTGCGGTTAGCAAATAGGCCTAGTCTAGCCGGCTACTGGAAGTTCAATACCTCCTAACTGGAGATACGGGACTTCCGGGATCGGCTGGAATCCCTAATTCAGCGGGCGTTAGTGGGGGCGGTTACCGGGAATAGGTGGTGGGTTTCTCTTAAACATAGGATTAGAGATTTCGCCACCAAGTACGGTCGACAGCTCAACTTAGACAGGACCACGGAGGCGAAATCTATAGATGACAGACTCTCCCGGGCGGTGGCTGGGGGGACTCCCTAGGTGTAGAGCTAGCTAGGAGGGACTTTGAGCGTGAGAGTAGCGAGCGCTACAAGGGATCAGTAGTTAGATCTAGGCTAAAAAGAGTTCTCAACGAAGCTGTGAAATCGAACGAGACTGCGCGTGAAGAAGAAGTGCGAAGGTTCCCCGATCGGTACATCGCATCTGTCAAGACCCCGGACGGGTGTCTGCTGCGATCTGGTCGTGAGATACGTGACGCCTTTCGGGCGCACTTTCGGGATCGCTTTGCCCGCTGCACTGATCTCCCGCTCCGGGAGTTTCGTAGCTATCTCGCCGACTTCCCCCGCCTTGGGGCGGCTGAAGCGGCTAGCTGCGAGGGTGTGGTTACTGAATGCGAAGTCCGTGATGCGTTGAAGCAGGTCGGCCTCAACAAGTCGCCGGGACTAGATGGTTTGCCCTACGAAGTGTACTTGAGGATGTCGCACATGTTTGTACCTATTCTGACGGATATGTTCAACCATTGGTTCGCCCAGGGAGCCATCCCTGGTAGCGTTACCAAGGGCGTGATCACATTGCTGAAGAAAGGTGGCAGGCATGTTTGGGAGGGTTTAGATGATTACAGGCCCATAACTCTGCTTAACACAGAGTTAAAGATTTTGGCCCGGGTCTTAGCGAATCGTTTACAGCTTGTCATTAGCGATCTGATCGGCCCCGAACAGACCTTTGCTGTGAAGGGAAGATCGATCCAGGACAACCTGCACTTGATTCGCGAGGTCCTAGAGGGGATAAAAGACGACACTGAAGCCGCGCTGATCAGTTTAGATCAGTCCAAGGCCTTCGATAAGGTTGACCATCGGTTCTTGGCGTCTGTTTTGGAGACTGCCGGATTCAAACCGGAGTTCCGCAGATGGATTAACATGATGTACCACAACCCTCAGGCAGTGGTGCAGGTGAACGGAAGGCGTTCGGGGGTGATCGCGATCGAGCGTTCGGTCCGGCAAGGCTGCCCTCTGTCTCCTCTTCTCTATGTCCTCGCGTTGGAGCCCCTCCTGCGCAGGCTTAGGGATGAGGGGACAAGTCCGGCACTGCGCGGTATCCCATTCGTTGGCCGCCTTGCGGCCAGGGTTTCCGCGTTCGCTGATGACGTCACAGTGTTTGTATCCCGCCGCCAGGATATAGAGGCTGTGAAAGAGGCGGTTGTCGAGTATGAGCGGATTGCAGGGGCCAAGGTCAATTTTGACAAAAGCGAAGGTTTGTGGCTTGGTGCTTGGAGGGGTAGCAATACTCTTCCAGGGCCCTTCCGCTGGAGTGACGGACCCATCCGCATCCTCGGGGTGTGGTTTGGGCCCGACCTCCAACTGGAGCGAAATTGGTCGGAGGTACATGCTAAGGTGAATGCTCAGGTGGGAATCTGGCTTTCAAGGAGGTTGTCCTTAAAGGGCAGGGCTGAGGCGTGCGCCGCGTACGTCTTCCCCTTGATCCTTTACCGATTGGCTGTACTTCCTCTGCCTAAGGCACATCGGTTGGCACTGCAACGATCCCTCTCCAGATTGCTCTGGGGAGGTGCAAGGCCGATGGTCCGTAGGCAGGTCTGTATCCAACGTACTCGCAACGGGGGCCTGGGTATGCCAGATCTGGAGAGCCACTGGCTTGCTGAAAGACTTGCATATCTGGGCCGTGTCTTGACGGGGGACTCAGTGTGGAGACGAAAGGCGAGTCGGACTTTTCCTCGCCTCAACTCAGACCCAAAGGCTGAAGGTCGACGTAGGCCTTTGGGCGAAGCACTGTTTGTCCGCGAGTGCCGAAAGGCCCTTCGTAACCTTCTTGGGTCCAGTGACCTTTCATGGCCTCGGAAGGAACTGTATCGGGAATTAGTGGTGGGTTCCGCTTCTGATCCTCTTAGCGAGCGGCACGGCTGGACGGCGGAGGAGATCCGCTCTCACTGGAATTGGGCGCCGGGATCGAGCTTCTTGAACAACTCCGAGTTCTCGCTCACCTGGCGACTTGCACCTTCGCGACTTGAACTACAAGGCAGGCCTGGCAGACATGCCGGATTGCCCTCGCTGCAGCAGTGGCCTAGAGGAAACGGCTGAGCACGCCTTCTACTACTGCGAGCGAGTCCGCCCGTTTTGGGATCACGTCGGGGAGTGGACGGCTCGCATCGAACCCAAAAAGCTTGTGCTGCTCGACGTTGGTTACGTCGTAGACAACGTTCTTCCTCCGTTTCACGGTGAGAAGCGTGTGGTGTTTCTCGCGATCCTAGATGTAGCCCGAATGGTGATTTGGACGACGCGAAACAAGGGATTGTATGACGATGCAAGCTTTTCTCATCGTGATCTGGTTTTGTATTTTCGGCATCAGCTGAGGGTTAAAATCAGATGCGATAGAAAACGCTTGGATCGCATAACATTCAGCAAAAGGTGGGTGACTGCAGCGAGCCTGGTCGTACGAAAGGGGGCAATGTTGGAGTCATCCTTCCCTCCTCTGCCGCCCCATGGCGTCTACGGTACGGGTCCTTAGGGACCCCATCCCTGGTAAGTAGAATTGTTTTTTCCCCTTGTAACCTAGTTAGCAGTATGTTGTGTGTCATTGTCCCCGTCATCTAGTCGTTAGTTTCTCAAGATCTTCCCCCTCCCTATTATTTTTGTACCTCAACCCGAATCCCAGCCCGCTTTTATTGAAGATCTTGAACATTCATATGTAAAAAATCATATTATCTGCATCTATCGACCCATACCGCACCCGACCCTTTATTTAGTTTATCTCAGTAGATTAGGATTCCTGTCCCACCTAGGGTAGGTCCGGCTTGTTTCCGGTTTCTTTCGAACCGGAAAACAGTCGGCCTCCAATTTTATAGACGGGGGGATGGGAGGGAAACCAAATGGGGAATTCTTCCTTGTTTTCTTTCTTGTATATATATTTTTCGGGGTTTTTTCTCCCATTCCCATCACTTCATTGTACATAAATCATATTTTGTAAATAAAAATCATATAGCACTTACGGGTTTTAAGTAGGCTTTATCATAGAGCAAATGTGGTATTTTGGTGTCTGCTGCGCACATGATGAGGGATGAATGGTTATATATTGTACTGTTGAATGGGTCGGCGAATGTGGCTAGCTAGGCTCCCTTTAGAATACATAGAAAAACAAGACCGCTCCCTTCCCCTCCCCAAAAACCTTAAGGCCTTGTGCCTTCTTTGTATTTTTTACAAAGAAATAAAATAAGCCTACTCCTCAGTTTTGGATTGCGTTTATTTTTTACGACTATCGAAAAGTAAGTTACTGTTGAAAATTGTTATTTGTTATCTGTAAATTTTATATTGTTATTGCTTTGTGACCCCCCTCAAACAATTGTTACTGTTGTTTGTTTGTGAGGAGGGTCAAACCTCGACTCGAATTGTTGTTTTAACTCCTTTTAAAAAAAACGACCACCATTTCTCATACCGGATTTTTCATTGTTTTTCATCGTTCTTGATCTCAACCACATCATTCGGATTCATCTCCTCCTAGCTGTGTTTCACAGCCATGGAGGAGGCTAACTCACCCGAGGATATATTTTCAACGAGACCCTCCCCAATGCCGGAAGAAGCACCTTTTGACTTGTCGTCATCAGCAAGCTCTATTCCACCGGCCCAGAAACCAAAAGAAACAACAGTCTCTTGGTCGTCACACTGCGTGAACCAAAAAACCCCCAGTGACTAGGCAAGAGACAGGGCAGAAAAATATGCCAACTATTTTAAGGAAGGCGAAATACTTCCTATACCGGAACTTGTGAAAGAAGTTGAACCAAAGACCCTGTCCTTCGTAGTCACTGATCTTAAGACCAAGAGACTAGCAGGACTTAAAAAAGAGACTTTCGAAGACTTACTAAAAAGCGCAAACATCCCAGGGACGTATTTCTGCCGCAGGAGCTTCGCAACCTGGGATGTTTTACTCCCTTCAGAGGAAGTAGCCAAGAAACTGGCCGGTGGTAACATTACAACACGCTTCTTCCGGCTTCAACCTGAATATCGAGGCAAGCGAAGAATAAAGGTCACCGTATGTAATGTCTCAATGCAATTGAGTGGGGACGTTCTCGCCGCCTACTTAAGCATATATGGCGGCGTTGAACAAGTTTCCCAAATAACATCAACACGAGGAACTGCATACGGTGATTATGTCTTCATCATGTGCCTCGATAGGGGAGGGTTTAACAACGTACCTCATAAAATAAAATACCGAGATCAAACGATGACGGTGGTCGTTGAGGGCAGGAAACCCTTATGTTGGGCGTGTAACAAAATCGGACATTTTTCTAAAAAC
Source organism: Sepioteuthis lessoniana (assembly GCA_963585895.1). Classification (NCBI taxonomy): domain Eukaryota; kingdom Metazoa; phylum Mollusca; class Cephalopoda; order Myopsida; family Loliginidae; genus Sepioteuthis; species Sepioteuthis lessoniana. The sequence continues at coordinate 68,228,269 of OY757906.1, read as the reverse complement.
TGCCCTCAAAAAACAACAACCACCGCAACAACGACTACTACCACTACTACTGCTTCAGAGATCATAACAACCAAGACACCCACCAAAAACATCGAAAATCACCAAGAAAACCCCAACAAAAAAGACGAGGAGGGGTGGACTCAAGTGACAAGAAAAAAAGGGGGGAAAAAAACTCCCATAAAAAAGTCAATAGCACCTACAGAAAACAAAACTAACCAAACAAATACCACAAAAGACTCAACAACTGTAATCATCGCTACTCCTACTGATACTACTACTAAAACACAATCATCAACATCGACCACTACAACAGAACAATCATCAACCCCAATAGAACCCATGGACATGAGCATCAACTTAAAAAGAAGAAGGAATAGCGAAGACTCGCCAACAAAAGAGGGGGGAAAAAGAAATCCCCAAAAAACAACACAACAAACACCCTCCCTACCTCAACCAAAGGGGGAGGGGAAAAAGTCACCAGCCACAAATGAGCGACCAGCTCAAATAATTCCTCCCCTCCCACAAAAACAAAAAATCACTCCAATAAACCCAATCGAAATCCCACTACCCCCCTCACTTTCCCCAATCACAACTCCGAAAATTTTCACACGGTCACACTCAGTGACAAGACTCTCACCTGACCCACAGACAGCATCAACATCATCATCAGGTCAAAAACCAAGAGCACGCTCGGCTTCAACAGAAACCCGCCATGCAATGACCGCTTTTCTCTTCTGCGAAGACATTTTAGAAAACCCAAATCACGACCACATTTTAAAAACCTCATTAAAGCCATTGCGCTCATTTAAAAAAATAAACAACAAAGACGTCACTAATCCCTACATATTCAAGGACGCTCCAATGTTGACCACATTCGTCCGTTCGGCTGGCAATCGGACTAAAGAGCTATGGAACTTTATTGACGAAGCCAGCCGGGCGGACGTAATGCTGGCCAACACAAAAAATGCAATGTTAAAAAAAATGCTTCCTTTTTGTTCGGGCAGGGTCCCGATTTTAGTTCACCCATCATTTTATAGGTCCCTAAAGCTGAGGTACCCCATGGATGTCGGGGGAATTACCAGGGACGACCGAGTTAGCACTGAGCTCGGCACCGGTTCCCTGCGTCAGGCCGTCGGCATCCTCACCCCGAAGGATTTCCGGCCCGTAGTCGACACTGAGTAAGGTAAGTTGGATTGATGGCTTTAAACCTTGCCAGTTTGAATGTGAGGGGACTGAGGGATTCAAGCAAGTGTACGCGCTTGCTTGCTGAACTCAAGAACCTCGGAGTGAATGTTGCTGCAGTGCAGGAGACTCACTTCAATTGCGGTGCCGACTGTCGGGTGCTGGAAAGCGATTTTAACGTTTTCTCAGCATACGGCAGCCGCACCAGCGCTGGGGTCTCTTTGCTAGTTGGACGCAGCCTTGATGCTGATGTTGACGTTGTTTTTGCAGGTGACGGGGGCCGGTTGGTTGTGGCCGATGTTGCCGTGAAAAGTTTCAAGTTTCGTCTGGTTGCGGTTTATGCGTCCAGTATCGCTGCGGAGAGGGTTTCCTTTTTTCGTCGGTTGGCGCCGTTCCTGGACGATACGAAGCGGCTAGTCTTAATGGGTGATTGGAATGCGATCCTTCATCCCAAGATAGATAAGGTCGGGCGGGGAGCTAACAGATTGGGAAGGTGTGAAAGCAGCCTTGTCGGCTTCGTGACTCGTCACGGTCTCGTCGACAGGTTTCGTCTTGATCACCCAGGGCGGGAGATGTGGACGTGGCTAGATAGATCGCCCTCTGCCAAAGTAGGTTCCTACTTGGACAGAGTGTTAGTGAGAAGAGCTGACATTGATTTTGTTAGTTGTCTCACGTTCCACTTGATAGCGTGGACTGACCATAAACTCATTAGAGTCAGTCTGCGGTTAGCAAATAGGCCTAGTCTAGCCGGCTACTGGAAGTTCAATACCTCCTTACTGGAGATACGGGACTTCCGGGATCGGCTGGAATCCCTAATTCAGCGGGCGTTAGTGGGGGCGGTTACCGGGAATAGGTGGTGGGTTTCTCTTAAACATAGGATTAGAGATTTCGCCACCAAGTACGGTCGACAGCTCAACTTAGACAGGACCACGGAGGCAAAATCTATAGATGATAGACTCTCCCGGGCGGTGGCTGGGGGGGACTCCCTAGGTGTAGAGCTAGCTAGGAGGGACCTTGAGCGTGAGAGTAGCGAGCGCTACAAGGGATCAGTAGTTAGATCTAGGCTAAAAAGAGTTCTCAACGAAGCTGTGAAATCGAACGAGACTGCGCGTGAAGAAGAAGTGCGAAGGTTCCCCGATCGGTACATCGCATCTGTCAAGACCCCGGACGGGTGTCTGCTGCGATCTGATCGTGATATACGTGACGCCTTTCGGGCGCACTTTCGGGATCGCTTTGCCCGCTGCACTGATCTCCCGCTCCGGGAGTTTCGTAGCTATCTCGCCGACTTCCCCCGCCTTGGGGCGGCGGAAGCGGCTTGCTGCGAGGGTGTGGTTACTGAATGCGAAGTCCGTGATGCGTTGAAGCAGGTCGGCCTCAACAAGTCGCCGGGACTAGATGGTTTGCCCTACGAAGTGTACTTGAGGATGTCGCACATGTTTGTACCTATTCTGACGGATATGTTCAACCATTGGTTCGCCCAGGGAGCCATCCCTGGTAGCGTTACCAAGGGCGTGATCACATTGCTGAAGAAAGGTGGCAGGCATGTTTGGGAGGGTTTAGATGATTACAGGCCCATAACTCTGCTTAACACAGAGTTAAAGATTTTGGCCCGGGTCTTAGCGAATCGTTTACAGCGTGTCATTAGCGATCTGATCGGCCCCGAACAGACCTTTGCTGTGAAGGGAAGATCGATCCAGGACAACCTGCACTTGATTCGCGAGGTTCTAGAGGGGTTAAAAGACGACACCGAAGCCGCGCTGATCAGTTTAGATCAGTCCAAGGCCTTCGATAGGGTAGACCATCGGTTCTTGGCGTCTGTTTTGGAGACTGCCGGATTCAAACCGGAGTTCCGCAGATGGATTAGCATGATGTACCACAACCCTCAGGCAGTGGTGCAGGTGAACGGAAGGCGTTCGGGGGTGATCGCGATCGAGCGTTCGGTCCGGCAAGGCTGCCCTCTGTCTCCTCTTCTCTATGTCCTCGCGTTGGAGCCCCTCTTGCGCAGGCTTAGGGATGAGGGGACAAGTCCGGCACTGCGCGGTATCCCATTCGTTGGCCGCCTTGCGGCCAGGGTTTCCGCGTTCGCTGATGACGTCACAGTGTTTGTATCCCGCCGCCAGGATATAGAGGCTGTGAAAGAGGCGGTTGTCGAGTATGAGCGGATTGCAGGGGCCAAGGTCAATTTTGACAAAAGCGAAGGTTTGCGGCTTGGTGCTTGGAGGGGTAGCAATACTCTTCCAGGGCCCTTCCGCTGGAGTGACGGACCCATCCGCATCCTCGGGGTGTGGTTTGGGCCCGACCTCCAACTGGAGCGAAATTGGTCGGAGGTACATGCTAAGGTGAATGCTCAGGTGGGAATCTGGCTTTCAAGGAGGTTGTCCTTAAAGGGCAGGGCTGAGGCGTGCGCCGCGTACGTCTTCCCCTTGATCCTTTACCGATTGGCTGTACTTCCTCTGCCTAAGGCACATCGGTTGGCACTGCAACGATCCCTCTCCAGATTGCTCTGGGGAGGTGCAAGGCCGATGGTCCGTAGGCAGGTCTGTATCCAACGTACTCGCAACGGGGGTCTGGGTATGCCTGATCTGGAGAGCCACTGGCTTGCTGAAAGACTTGCATATCTGGGCCGTGTCTTGACGGGGGACTCAGTGTGGAGACGAAAGGCGAGTCGGACTTTTCCTCGCCTCAACTCAGACCCAAAGGCTGAAGGTCGACGTAGGCCTTTGGGCGAAGCACTGTTTGTCCGCGAGTGCCGAAAGGCCCTTCGTAACCTTCTTGGGTCCAGTGACCTTTCATGGCCTCGGAAGGAACTGTATCGGGAGCTAGTGGTGGGTTCCGCTTCTGATCCTCTCTGCGGGCGGCACGGCTGGACGGCGGAAGAGATCCGCTCTCACTGGAATTGGGCGCCGGGATCGAGCTTCTTGAACAACTCCGAGTTCTCGCTCACCTGGCGACTTGCACGGAATGCGTTACCCCTTCGCGACTTGAACTACAAGGCGGGCCTGGCAGACATGCCTGATTGCCCTCGCTGCAGCAGTGGCCTAGAAGAAACGGCTGAGCACGCCTTCTACTACTGCGAGCGAGTCCGCCCGTTTTGGGATCACGTCGGGGAGTGGACGGCTCGCATCGAACCCAAAAGCTTGTGCTGCTCGACGTTGGTTACGTCGTAGACAACGTTCTTCCTCCGTTTCACGGTGAGAAGCGTGTGGTGTTTCTCGCGATCCTAGATGTAGCCCGAATGGTGATTTGGACGACGCGAAACAAGGGATTGTATGACGATGCAAACTTTTCTCATCGTGATCTGGTTTTGTATTTTCGGCATCAGCTGAGGGTCAAAATCAGATGCGATAGAAAACGCTTGGATCGCATAACATTCAGCAAAAGGTGGGTGACTGCAGCGAGCATGGTCGTACGAAAGGGGGCAATGTTGGAGTCATCCTTCCCTCCTCTGCCGGCCCATGGCGTCTACGGTACGGGTCCTTAGGGACCCCATCCCTGGTAAGTAGAATTGTTTTTTCCCCTTGTAACCTAGTTAGCAGTATGTTGTGTGACATTGTCCCCGTCATCTAGTCGTTAGTTTCTCAAGATCTTCCCCCTCCCTATTATTTTTGTACCTCAACCCGAATCCCAGCCCGCTTTTATTGAAGATCTTGAACATTCATATGAAAAAAATCATATTATCTGCATCTATCGACCCATACCGCGCCCGACCCTTTATTTATTTTATCTCTGTAGGTTAGGATTCCTGTCCCACCTAGGGTAGGTCCGGCTTGTTTCCGGTTTCTTTCGAACCGGAAAACAGTCGGCCTCCAATTTTATAGACGGGGGGATGGGAGGGAAACCAAATGGGGAATTTTTCCTTGTTTTCTTTCTTGTATATATATTTTTCGGGGTTTTTTTCTCCCATTCCCATCACTTCATTGTACATAAATCATATTTTGTAAATAAAAATCATATAGCACTTACGGGTTTTAAGTAGGCTTTATCATAGAGCAAATGTGGTATTTTGGTGTCTGCTGCGCACATGATGAGGGATGAATGGTTATATATTGTACTGTTGAATGGGTCGGCGAATGTGGCTAGCTAGGCTCCCTTTAGAATACATAGAAAAGCAAGACCGCTCCCTTCCCCTCCCCAAAAACCTTAAGGCCTTGTGCCTTCTTTGTATTTTTTACAAAGAAATAAAATAAGCCTACGAGTCAGACAAGAAGAGCCGTTCCTATTGTTGAAGTATATCATGACTCTATCACTAATCCTATGTTCTTATTACTAACAGTCTCTCTCTAGTAAATACTCTTTCCTGTAAATATAAATCTTTTCCTCACATATTGTGGTTTGTCTCATTATTACTACTACTTGTGTTCACTAACCAGAACACAACATATATAAAGGCAATCACTAACCTTAAACTTCAGTTGGCGGCGAGCCTTCATACCCAGAGGCAAGGGAATTAGACGAACTCCTTTCCACTGGTCTATTCACGGCCTTTTGCTGAACTTTCATGCTCGCTCGTGATTCTGCTAAACCACGGCTGGCCCAGTCTAGTAACTGAAAACGTTTTAGCTGTCTTATATCCCGCTTAAACCTGCCAAAAAGGTCGAACACGTGATATAGTGCGCAGCCAAACCTGTCCCCTGTGGACTACGTTCAAGCTTGCAACCAAACTTGACCTCCAACGATGAAGAGTTTCCTGTCGCCCGAGTTTCCTGTCGCCCGAGTTTCCTGTCGCCCGAGTTTCCTGTCGACCGCTGACGACGCTTCAGCTCATAGCCGTTCCTGCCGACTGCTAAATCCATTCCTGTCGATCGCTGACGACATTCTAGACCACAGTCGTTTCTGTCAGTCGCCGAAGCCGTTCCTGTCGACCGCTGACAACGCTCCAGCTTGCAGCTGTTCCTGCCGACCACTGACAACGCTCGAGCCGGCCGCTATTTCTGCTGATCGCTGAAGCCGATCCAGGCGCCCGCCGATCATGCTCCAGCTCGCAACCGTTCTTGCATGTCCGCTGACGACGTTACTGCCGACCCAGTCATCGGCATACAAATTGTCTTTGTTGGGGCAGGCATAATGGAAAGTCCCATGTTTACGACTGCGAATCGTTGTTCCAGTTCAGATGCAAAATCTCTTGGAGTGAACAGCGGAGCTGTGGCACCGAAGCCATGTTGATTTTACAGAATCTAATGGCCAAAACCTGCTGGTCATCACGGATGTACATTCAAAGTTGATCGATGAGCATGCAACAACCACAAATATGGTTGAGGCACTGTCTCGCTACCCATGGCCTACCACATATTCTAGTCAGCGATAATGGTCCATGCTTCACAAGTTCGGAATTTGCAAGGGTTACAAAACAGAACGATATCCGACACATACGCGTTAGTCCACATTATCAGGCATCCAATGGACTGGCTGAGCATTCTGTTGGACTGGTCATGAACGGGTTAAAAAGATGTCAGAAGATACTCTGAAAACAATTAAATCCCATTTCCTACTGACTTACCGAACAACACCGTATACGACCACAGGAACTGCCCCAGCAGAAATGCTGATGAAGCGAAGATTGTGAACCAACCTGGACTGCATGAAGCCTGACACTTCAACCACTATTCAACAGTCAATAAGACCAAAAATTTCAGCACGTTAGAACTGCTCAGATGCATCTATTTAGTAAAAGAGAAGCAGTCTTTGAACAGAATTGTAGTTTAGGGCCCATGTGGCTAGCTGGTCATACTCCGATACCTTATCTTAATCAAAATGGTGGATGACCGGCTTGTCTGTTGTCACCAGGATCAAGTCAGCTCTCGCCTTTGCACCACCAAATTAGTGCCTCAATCCCTAATGGAAGACAATTTAGAATATGAAGAAGCGGAACTAAATATCCACTCAGATTCAGCACCCCAAGAGGTAACCGCGAAAAACCCGTCACGGCATTGACATCAACTGCACTGCAACGACGAACCGAGCGTACAATAAAACCGCCTAATCAGTTTAGCTCTGATTAAAGACAATAACACCCATTTTTAAAAAAGAGATAAAATTCGGGAAGTTTATCTTCTCTTTCACAAATTGGCTACATAAAGGCAAAATAATCCTCGGCTATATAAAAAGGGTAATAAGGGCAGTCTATCGCGACCATTCTTCCTTAAGTAATAAAGAATCTTAAGGCAGGAGGTGTACTGTACATATGTAGCTTCACTGCGTACAAAAACTCTGTGAACACCACACACTTCCAACAGGCTGAACTTGGGTGGCACGCCTCTCATTTTCCATAAGAAACATTACACTTGTAACCATACAGAATACTTATTAGAATCCTTCACTTATTCCTAAATAGAAGCATGAATATCATCATGGAGAAATGTAAATAAAGAAATGCTCATTTGAATCTGTTGTGTGTATAACCAACATTGACCGAAATATCTTCCTACTGTTTACGTCACCTATCTGGTATCTCTCATTTTAGAGGAATACGGTATTTTGCCACTCTCTGTGTATTACTTTCTTGATGTACTTACAAACGTTTGTGAATCTATAATTTATTCCTTAATAGACGTATCAATATCGTTATTGAAAGCTGTTTACTATAAAATACTCATAAGAATCCTTCACTTATTCCTTAATAGAAGCACCATTATCATCGTGGGAAATTATTCCAATGGTAATCTAGTGAGTTTATGATCATCTAGTTGTAGTATAAAATCTACATTTCTGTAAATTCAGTCATCTTACCCTTAGCATTGTCTTTTTTAAAACGTCCTGTATACACCCACATATCTACACACACGCGCGCGCGTGCACGCGCGTGCGTGCGCGCTACGTAAAAATCATTAAGCATTATAGTCTCATTCAGTTGAAATAAAAAATGAAGTTACTCACAAAATCAGTTTCCATATTATTCTTTTCAAAATCAATATATTTCTGCCATAATTTCTCAAGGATCTGACATATATATAAAAGAAGAATTAGTATTAGTAATTCATAGTACAAATACCTGTATTGATAAATCTTACATAAATTCACAAGAACTCTAAAATACACCATCTACCTTCTCTGCAGAGGGCAAGACCCCCACACACAAAAAATGTATCCTGGGTATGACACTAACCTAGATCCTTCGTGAGACTCCAGTTCTGAAGCTCTAGAGTGTGTGGATTCACTCCTTTGTTGCTGTTCCAGATCCACTCTGACCTGGAGTGTTTGGTACCACTGCCAGGATTCGGTTAATGGACTAAATAGATCTATTTGATACAATATTTAAAATTATTGAGCGACATTGGTACATTGACTCTTAAAACATTGATATTGCAACTAAGAATGAAGTGTTTACCTCTTTTTACATGATCCTGAACTACATTAAAACATTGATTAGATTGGGACACATGAAACCATAAAACTGTGTGTAAATTATTTCTATCAAGAATAGTTACTTCACACAATAATAGTTTATTCAATTTACAGTAAACAGGATTCATACTTTGTGCTCTTCAGATGAACTAAACTAAATCTTTATCTTTTTATTTACCTATATAAAATTAACATCTGGCTAATAAATTCCTAAGTTGATTTTTTTCACTTACCCTTTATTTCTACCGAGCAGAAAATCAAGAGATGAAAAAAGTGTGGTACTCAGCTCTAAACCTTGAAATGAATTTTAAGTTTAGAAAACAAAAACAAGATTGCACAATCTGATAAGTACTGAACACAATCCCATTTCAAAATCGTTATGTTTAAAAACTACTAAGAATTGGCACGGACTTGTCTAAATTTCATCTTGACATCATAACTTTATCATATAAATAGCTCATTTTTGCAGACATCTTTATTTGAATTTCAAAATTTAAAAAGTTTAAGATTCAATCTCAAGACATTCTGATTACACCTCATATGTACATCTTAATCTACAAAATGTAATTTTTATCTACCATCACATCACTCAAGCATGGCTACAGGATGCCGGCGAAATTTTCTCTGTAAGCTTTTCGCAGATTACTCTTTAAAAATTCCAAAATTTGAAAAGATATTGTTTTTAGCAAAATTTTCAATTTACAATTCAAGTATAATGCACAATAAATTTACATTGAGTTTGTCAGGCTAACTAAACAAAATATTCATTGTTTTTTTTAACTATATAAAGTAGATAACTAGCAGAATTTTGAGAATATTGTATTGTCTAGTGCAAGCAAGAGCTTCCTGATATTTATTGTTTGTAATTGAAAAAGACTTAGTTCAGTGTTATTAGGTTAAAATCTCACCTATCAGGTAGGTTTCTAGTTAGTAATTAAATTCATTTTGATATTACCTGATTACCTGAGGAGTTGTCAGATAATCAAGCAGTACTTAAATATATATAGCAAAAGTCTTATTTTTGAAGTAGCCTGATATGAATCAATATATTATAGCTAATATTTTTAGCACTATGAATATCAGTATATTCCATAACAAAAAAAATATTTTTTCATGGGAAGCAGCATGGTGGACGTAAAGGCGAGCGGATAAACCCACTGAGCGGATAAACCCACACCCACCTAACCAGACCCTGGGCGTATGAATCCTACGGTTCAACGGCCAGGATCAAATAGTTCGATCGGAGAACTACTGCTGCTCATCTGTAAGGGTAGCTTCTATAGATGAGAATAAAAACGACCATCGAAAGATTACCATGACCCACACTCAAAAAACCAGTCCAAACCGCATTGCTCTTCGCGCAGGTAAAAAAAAGGGCACGTCCTGTTAAGGTTGGAGCCCTAGCCTCAGTGTTCGAAAAATCAGCTACAGAGATCAAACAAAAATTACTAAAATGCAAACGCACAATACAAATAGCGACATTCAACGTTAGAACCTTAAATAGAATCGGACAACTACTGGAGCTGACAGCATTGGCGATAGATCATAACATAGACATAATATGCATACAAGAACACAGATACTCTTATCGCAAGGATACTAAATATCACGATACTGCATGGAAAAACTCTGTCAATGCCACGATAGGCGGTGCAGGTATGCTTATAGGACCACGGGCCCTAAAATCACGAAATAGCATCGAGAAAATACAACCGGGGATTATAGTAGCTAGTTTTAATGGAAACCCCGGCGCAACAATAATCTCCTGCTATTACCAATATTAGTGAAGAAACTGACTTCATTGCCTTCTAAAATGAGCTATCCTCCCTTGTTCGTAGCATTCCTAAACACAACGTTCTCTTCATTGAGGGAGACATGAATGCCCAAATTAGTAAAAACCTAAACCATAAATTCAGCTTACACAATTCGTCAAACAGAAATGGGGAACATCTAACAGATTTCACGCTAAAAAATAGATTAACATGCCTCAATACAAACTTTCAGGAAAAAGAAGGGAAAACTATGGACTACACCGACGGAAATAATACTAAAGCACAGATAGACTACGTCTTTATAAATAAATAAAAATGGAATAATAGCGCATTGAATTGCGCGGCATATTACTCTTTCGAGGGTGTGTCCTTCGATCACCGAATTGTCACGGCAAATATACGACTGAGCCTACGAAGAAATACGGCCCGAACAACAACCACTGTACACTATGACTGGTCCCTGCTTAATAACATGGATATTAGAGATAGATATACATCAACACTAAGAAACAAATTTGATGCACTACAGGAGAAGTCAGAAACACATACTCCGAATGACGAATATGAGAATTTCGTCAATGCCCACTGAGAAGCAGCAGCAGAATGCATACTAACTAAACAAAGAGCTAAACCTAGAGTCCCATGGGAGACATTAGCGGTTAGAAAAAAGCGTGCAAACGTGAAAACTGCTTCCAAATGCAATTGGAACAACCCACCCAATATCAATCCCCTGAAACTTAAAAAGGCACAGAATGAATTAGCTAACCTATACCTAAAAGAACAAAAATACATACCAAATCCGTACAATAAGATTAGAGGCTCGGTTGAAAATAGAAAATCAAGGATAGTATGGCAAACGGTAAATGAAGTGAGCTGAAGGAAGAGCACCGTGAAAGCTAAATTCAAGAACGAATGCAACTATGGAAACAATATTTCGAGAATTTACTCGGAAACCCTCCGAAAGTTACACATGAACCAATCACAAGAATTACCGAGGTATAACCATAGCGGCCAAGATATACACGCAGCTGCATAGAACCCAAAATTGAGAAGAACCAAAATGGCTTTCGGAGAAATTGATCCACAACATCTCAGTTTTGACTATCTGTCGAATTCTTGAAGGTTTACGTGCAAAAAACCTTGAGGCAACAATATTTTTTGTCGCCTTTGACTCCATACACAGAGGGTAAGCTGGAGCAAATACTACTTGCCAACGGCCTACCCAAAGAAACTGTCACTGCCATAATGATGCTATATAGAAACACAAAAGTAAAAGTCCGCTCCTCGGACGGAGACACAGACTACTTCAACGTTGTAGCAGGTGTACTATGAGGAGACACATTAGCCCCATACCTTTTAATCATCTGTCTGGATTACGTGCTTTGAACGTCTATTGATAAAATGAAAGACAACGGTTTCAAACTGACAAAGGAAAAAATAAGATACCCCGCACATACAATTACGGATGCGGACTACGCCGATGACATAAAATACACCCGCCTAAGCCGAAACCCTGCTACATAGTCTGGAACGAGCAGCTGCTGGCATAAGCCTCCATGTCAATACAGATAAGACGGAATACATGTGCTTTAATCAAACAGGCGACATCTCCACACAAAAGGGTAGTTCTCTAAAACTAATGGACAAGATAACCTACGTAGGAAGTAGTGTCTCATCAACCAAGACAGACATCAACAGGTGACTTACAAAGGCATGGACTGTTATCGATAGGCTATCGGTCATATGGAAGTCAGACCGATCCAATAAAATAAAACGCAGTTTTTTCCAAGCAGCGGTCGTCTCGATACTGCTGTATGGATGCACTACATGGACGCTAACAAAACGTATTGAGAAAAAGATTGACGGCAATTACACAAGAATGCTGTGAGCAATATTAAACAAGTCCTTATCACTTATCACGAAAACTATTCAAGTTAGACAAAACAGACATGTGGGACACTGCTGGAGAAGTAGGGACAAACTCACAAGTGAAGTACTCCGGTGGACCCCTTCACATGGACGAGCAAAGGCAGGACGACCAGCTAGAACCTATATACAACAGCTCTGTACCAATACAGGATGTAGCTTTGAAGACCTACCGCCGGGAGCGATGGGTGATAGAAAAAGGTGGCGGGAGAGGGTCAGGGAGATCCGTGCTGGTGGGGCGACATCATGGTGATGATGATGATAGTTGGTTGGTTGATTGTTTTTTTTTACAGCATGTTAACTTTCTTTTGTTAACATGCCATAAAACGAACAAATAAATTAACCAACTAACCAAACAAACAAGTTAGTCTTTTCTTTTTGCAAATGATTACATAGTTTCAAGTAACTAATAATTCTGTGTAAGCAATTATAGCTTCAAATAGCTATTCTGGACACAAAAAATTTAAATACAGTAATATGATTTGAAGTATTTTTATTTAATAGTGATAATTTGCACATGGTCGTATGGTTTCAAGTATTCCTATCTAATACTAATAATTTTAAAACTGATTTAAATAGGACATGGCAAAGAAAAGCTTACTGAGTCAAAGTGGCTAAATTCTACATTTTAATCATCGTGTCATTAGGTATTTTCATTCTACATTGTACTTTAAATCTAAAATAAGAAATTCAAGGAAGATACAGTTTTAAAGTGTATGCATTATAGTCATGTTGCAATATCAGTTTTTCTTTCAACACATGTCCCCTTATAGCTAAAAGTACCTAAATTTAATATTATGGTAATAGTGCCATTTGGTATGAATATTCAAATAACTGTGATTTTGACCATGATGGATTAAAGCTGTTAAATAATAGACGAGCTGAATCTTTTATTTATCGTGTAGTATAAACAGTTTTAAAAGATCTAAAACAGTTGTCTTATAAGCAGAAATCAATGATGTCACTCAGTGTAATTGACAGTTTAAAGAAAGTTGAACACTTGGTTTTCATTGGACAAGTTAAAGTCAGGTGACTAAGTTCAGAAGTTAGATTGAAAGTCAGCTGAGAAACTACAAAGAGTATAGATCTAACTTCCTCTTATGGTCCAATGATTGGCTCCCAACACATATGGTCAGCAAAATGACATGTGAAGAAAAGTTGTCAAGATTAATAAAATTATCTCGTTCTCATTCATCCCAGTAGAAGAGAACATAGGACAGCATTAAATGACAAGAGAAAACATTGATCAACTGAGAGAAGAACACAAAGAGAGGAGATAGGCCATCATACAAAGAAGACAACTTTATAACAAAGTCACTCAGTGCCATAAGCACAGCCCAACAAAGGTACACCCTTGTTTTCCCACCAGTGTTGACCGACTAGTAAAAATTTACATTTATCAGCTCTGTTCAGACACAGGATGCTGTCTAGAGAACCTTCCAAGAGTGGTGGCTGATAGGGATGGAAGGTAAACCAAGGGAATTCATGCTGTCAACATACCTTGATGATGATGATGATTGATAGGGAATACTGTCCACAGAGGGAAAATGGAACAAATCCTACTAGCATACGGCCTACCAAAAGAAACCGTAGCAGCAATAATGATTCTCTACAGAAACACAAAAGTGAAAGTGCGTTCACCAGATGGAGACACGGAATACTTCGACATTGTTGCAGGAGTACTACAAGGAGACACGCTAGCCCCATACCTCTTTATCATCTGTCTAGACTACGTGCTTAGAACTTCGATCGACAAAATCAGAGAAAATGGCTTCGAGCTGACTAAGAAAAGAGGCAAAATGTACCCCGCAAAAACAATCACAGACGCCGACTACGTTGATGACTTGGCGTTACTGGCGAATACGCCTAATCAAGCAGAGACATTACTGCATAGTTTGGAACGAGCCGCAGCAGGCATTGGCCTCCATGTCAATGTACACAAAACTGAATATATGTGTTACAACCAAACGGGCAACATTACCACACTAGACGGAGCCTCTCTGAAGCTAGTAGACAAATTCACTTACCTAGGAAGTAGCGTCTCATCAACTGAAAACGACATCGACACACGACTGACGAAAGCATGGACGGCTATCGATAGGCTCTTGATCATATGGAAATCAGACCTGACCGATAAAATGAAACGCAGTTTCTTCCAGGCAGCGGTTGTATCGATACTGCTATATAGATGCACTACATGGACGCTAACTAAACGGCTGGAGAAGAAACTAAACGGCAACTACACAAGAATGTTGCGAGCAATATTGAACAAGTCCTGGCGACAACACCCCACGAGACACCAACTATACGGCCACTTGCCTCCCATCACGAAAACTATACAAGTTAGACGAACCAGACACGCAGGACACTGCTGGAGAAGCAAGGACGAGCTCATAAGTGATGTACTCCTATGGACCCTCACATATGGCCAAGCAAAAGCAGGACGACCAGCTCGAACATACATACAGCAGCTATGTGAAGACACAGGATGTAACCCTAAAGACCTGCCGGAGGCGATGAATGATAGGGAGAAGTGGCGAGAGATGGTCAGGGATATCCGTGCTGGCGGCACGACATGATGATGATTGATTTAGTCCCTATAGGTTAGTTCCTGCCTAACCATAAGGCTTCCTTGGCTAGGTTGGCTGAAGCATGATTCATGTAATATCAGATGATTCTTCTTTATTCTGATTTTATACAAAGCTATTTTTCTTATATGCAGAGAGGGAAAATATTGGTTAAGAACTAGAAGCTTAAAACTCTGCTTACATCTGTTGTCATATCTGTGGCTTTAAAAAGCTTTGTGTTTTTTCCTTTTTCTTCTGAATCAGCCATCTTGAAACCAGCTTGAACAATATGCTTGATGACATTATCCAGTAAGTCGTCTTGAGATATCCTTTCTTTCAGTAAGTACATAGTTTTAATTTTCCCTTCTTGCAGCTTTTTTACATATTCATTATCATTTTTTCTCATAGTTATATATTTGCATAGATCTTCCCAAAGCAGATAGACCTGGTCTCCATTTGATTCCTCCTGAAAGCCAAAAAACATTTACAGAAGATGTCAGTAAAGCTGGTGAAAGAAACTGTTCATAATTACATATTGCAACTGGATAATCCCTAATTGGGTGAAGTTAGTAAATTCTTAGATTAGAAATTAATCAATTGAAGTCATTTGAATGAAGTCTATTTCATATACACATACTTTTGGTTAGGTATTTAGTTTTACAACATATCAACCCTTGTTGGGTTATTTAATGCCAAAGTTAGTATTTTTTCCAGCAGTCATTCGGTTTCAAGTAACAATTCCAATTTAATAATACTAATCATTTCTTTGTACACAATGTTTCAATTATTCCTATCTAACACTAATAATTTTCAAATGGATCTATTTGACTCATAAGATAGGACTTTAATATTATCTGCATCTTCATTGTTATAATCTCAATGTTTCAGTTGACATGTCCTTCCATCAGCTTCATCTAAGAAATTTAGCCCAATAGAAGTTTACGGTATCCACATACAAGTGAATCTGTTACCAGGAAGGAGCTTTCACTTTGAAAATCACTCCTTCATCCCAACAAATGTGGTGTGAACAAATTTTTGTATGTCAATAAACTATTTTTATTCACCCCCCCCTCATCCGTAGTAAGTAGCCTTATAGATTTAAAGGATGCTTCCTTGTGTCACCACCATTAGCAGGATGTGATACAAGGTCAAATTACATGCAGAATACAGCTGGTTTGAATTCACAGTTTTCCTTCTCCTAGTCTGGTTGCCATACCAAATCTGAAAACCTCAGTTTATCCAGAGCTGGAGGGAGGTGCGTTCAAGCACTTCTTGTGAGCATCAGTGAAGCACAAACAGCCTTGTCCTGGACTTGAACTTGGTTTGTCAAGTCTATTTCTCATGATGATAACCATTACAGTATAGGTGTATAAGTAAGTGTAAAAGGCAAGAGTAAATCTAACTTATCCTTTATTAAAGAGATATTGGTCTAGAAGCTAATGTTTAACTTTTGAAAAAGATATTAACTTAAGAAAAGGAAATACTTACTGTTTGCATTATAAATCTGAGAAATGGATAACCTGAAAGTTTGTCGGATGCTAAGATAATCATCATTTTATGATTCATGTGGTCAAGTGTTTCACAAATGTCTCCATCACCAAAAAGATATTCTTGGGTGTTAAAAGGCAATTTCGATCTTTTTTGTTTACTATCTAATAAAATCAAAAACAAAAACAAAAAAAGATACCGATTATAAAACTGATAATTCTTTTAGTTGATCATATATTATAGAAAAGTAGTGGTAGACTGAAATCTCAAAACAGCCTGGACAATTACTAAAAATCAGGGATATGGCATTGAAAGAAGCAAGTTAAAATTAGATTAATGGCCATTTTTATTAAGCATGTGGTGGCACTTGCTCACAAACTCTCCAAACCTTCAGTATTTTGTTTGGTGTCCTAACAACTCATTTTGCTTCTATGCAAAGGCTTTAAAAGAAAGTTTTGGCTATATTAATATCTTGGAACTATGAGGGATATTCCAAAAGTAATGCCTTTTATTTATTTTAGTGAAAATTACTTCGGATATAGGAGTCACAATAACATAGTTGGATAGAGCAAGTTTCCTCTTAGAAAACACTATTTTTCCTCCCATGCATTTTTGTCAAGATCCTGCATGCCATGCTTGTAAAAGTCTGCACTATAGGATGCAACTAACTTTCTTAACATATCAATAACACTGTTGTCAGAAAAATACTGTCTGTATAGTCCATCTTTCATCAGTCCAGATCAAGTGAATAAGCTGATTGCTGAGCTCTTCATTCAATGGGTTGACAGCTGAACATGACTAATCATTCATATCACTGTAACCACTGCTGAAATGTATTATCTGTTGCCTAACTGTGCTCACTCTCTCTAATAAACATTCAGCAAGCATTGATGAATGTCAATAGGTACATTTTTTCTGGATGGAAAAATTTTGTGACACACTTATGATTTCATATCAAATACCACTCAAGTGTTACCTGCAACAAAGGAAAAATTTTAAGCATCGGTGGCAAGGGTCAACCTCTACTGTCATACCATTGAAATTCCTCTTTAAAGTTGTAGTATAACATGATAAAACTGGGGGAATTACTTTCAGAGTGATTTTATTATAAGTGTACCATGCAGGCTTTTGTCTATCCGTGGCGAAAATGTTATTGTGACTGTATGTATAAATAGTGTTTTGTAGACAAAATCTTGCTCTACCAATAGTGATATCTTATTATCTGTTATGGTTTTTGTTGAAATAAGTAAGAGGCATTACTCTTAGAACAAGCCTGATAATTTGGTAGGCCATCATACACTTTAAATCAAAGAAATCACGCAGTTCTACAAGAATTATATGTTATTTAAAATGACTTTATGTAGAAATAGCTAAACTTTACCTTACATTGATTGTGACAGGCTGCTAAGCCTCCCTCCCTAGTCATAGTAACAGACTGCTTGAAAATGATCAACCAGTAGATATGGACTATATCAGAAGGAAATGGAACAAGGTATCTGGATGACATCCTCCTGTCACAAGCGTCCGTCAGCTGTACATAAAGATCAGCTGGCATTACAGTTTGAAAATAGAAGTCGCTGATTGGCTGAGAGATGACACGAGTCAAGGGTGGCCTTTTGTGCTTCAGAAATACAAATCTGATGAAAAAGTCAGTTGGCAACCACAAAGATTTATCGTGGAGCCACATATTATCAGAACGATGATAATAAAAAGAAAACAGTTGGAGACTCTTGTGAAGCCAGAAAAAAAAAAAGAATATCGCCTTACCTTTCTGTAGACAATAGAAAGGGAAAAGAAAAGAAACGAAAATATATACTTTTGGCCGTAAACCCTATTGCGTCTCTGAGTGAGATAAATAACCGATTTTGTGAACGACAGAACAGAAATAAATAAAGACAGTTAAAAATCACACCCCTTTTGTTTCTGCTGCTCTAATCTGTTTTATCTAATTTAATGCTTTTGATATTAGCTGCTGTTAGCAGCCAATATCAAAAGCATTAAATGGACTTATCGCCCGCTACTATAAATACTGAATACATATCAACCCGAAAAACAACTAGTGTATTTTTAACACCTTGTCTTAGATACACAACCATTTCATTTGGATTCAGGAAGAACTCCTCACTGAATGGTTGTTGACCCCCCCCCCCAAAAAAAAAGTTAACATTAAAAAGATATCTTCTCTCTCCGCCTCCTTCCATTACTTCCTTTGCAGCCTTCACAGACAAGAAGACGCTAGAGAATTAAAATGGGGCAAGAAGAAACTGATGGAGTCAAAAATCAAAAACAAAACCCAAAATAGAAGACCAACGAAATGAATAACACAACGAAATCCCCTTAACCCTATAGATATATTTGCATGTTCCAACATCATCTCGGCTCGTAACATATTGAATGCGATAAAAAATCAGATTTATTTGCTCTACATTTATCAAAACTGAAGTTTCAAAAAACATATTCAATTTTACTTATTCTGCTTTTAGAAGTAGATTTTATTTACTTTTGATACAAAATAAATCAATTATGATATATATCATAATTATTCAATTTCTCTATGTACAAATTTCTGTGCATCATATTGCTAAATGCTCAAACATTTGAATTTCTTGTAATTTTCAATTACGAATAAACACAAAAAATGTAAGTCTAATAGAGATAACTTCAGAACTATTAACAATTAATTATCGTCATTTCCTTGAATTTTCTTTATAAGAAAGAAGAATAAGCTGGGAGAAATCATTGACATGTCTGCATTCTATTATGTCAGTCATAATGGTATAACAGTTATGTTACTGTAATAATAACTAATAACAATAATGAAGCTTGGTGACAATTATCATTTGCAGATAATTTTAATATAAATTTTATATCTAGCAACTGACTTACCATCATAAAAAAGACTGTCAAAGGCAGTATTTAAAGGAGTTTATCTTAAAAAGGAAAAAAATCATCCAATATAAATAATGTACTGAGCTACGATGCTTACTGGAAAATTCGCTAAAAATCAAACAGATACCACCTAACTGCTCTGAGACCTCCCAAAGAAAGAGATTGAGTGAATCTGGGACGAGTCTCATAAAACAGCATTCCAGATCCGAAAGAAACAACTGAGTTCCACGCCAGTACTGATTGACTACAACTCTAATAGGAAAACAAAAGTATCAGCTGATTCATCTACCTATGGCTAATGAGTATTCTAGAAAGATGGTGAGGATTGGAGACCTGTATTCCATGCGTTGAGATCTCAGACAGAAACAGCAGATATATGCTCAAGTTGAGAAAGAGGCACCAGCTGTCATTTAGAGTTGCGAAAAATTTCCCGGTTTCTTGATAGGTTTTGACAAAATACACAGTAGAAACAGACCACAAAGCACAGTTGGCGCTGTTAAAGTCAAAGCGACTCGACGAACTGACTCCAAGAAACCAGCGTTTTGCATGAGGCTGATGAAATTCTCCTTCAACATCACAATATACTACAGGAAAAAGCCTTGACACAGTACCTACTTTGCCCTGTGCACTAGAGAGAAGTTCATTTAAACTGGATATCCAGCAGGCGCCAAAAAACTAGATGAGTTTATGCGCTCAGACATTGGAAATATCTCAGTGAGTGATAAACGCCCGGGAGAAATCAGACTCAAGTAAAATGCTGACAGGGTCTGTCGCCAGGTCATCTATTATTACAAGCCTAAAACATCAGAGTGAGATCCTAAAATCAAACAGTACTGGTCTGTTAATCAAAACATACAGTTTACCAAGGACTCCTATTGTACCAGAGCCGATTCGTTATTCTTGCTGATCTTCTGAAAGACATACTTGAGCATCTACAAAAAAGGCACCGAAGTATCGTCAAATGTCGAACACGCGCTCGTGAAAGTGTGTGGTGGCCTGGCCTCCCAAAACAAATTTCTAACAAGGTAGGAAGATGTGGTATCAATGAGAAAGAAAGAAAATATCCCAAGAAACACTAAAATTCACCAAATTACCCGAATATTCATGGCAGAGATTAGGAAGGGATCTTAACCCATCAACGGACAACCACTTCAGCTAGTGCAACAGAGATTTCCAAATGAATATTCGGTAGGCATGGAATCGCAGAGATGATCATAACAGAAAATGGTCCCCATTTCTGTTTAAGGAAATTCTGGAACTTAGCAAATATTTTCGACTTTCTGCGCCTTACAAGTGCACTATCCACAAAGAAAATAAAGAGGCTTGTGAAAGAAAGCACGTGACCCTACGTAGCACTTCTTAATTATTGTAGCTCTCCTCTACAACAGGGCAAGAGCCCATCAGAGCTGCTGATGAACAGAAAGCAGCAAACACTGATCCTTACCATTCTACAAAACAATCTTTTCAATAAAAAGAGTATCCTGGAAAGGCAGACATTTGACTCAAAGTCTAACAAAAACGTAATTATGACAAAATGTCATAGAATCAAAAAGCGTCCCTCCTTTGAAAAAAGATTGTCAGTTTGGATAAAAACTCCCAAAACCAGACTAGCCACAGTAAAGAAGACTGGCACCCAAGTCGGTTGTAGTTAAGACCGATTAAGATCTGTGCCAGTGCAATAAGAATGATCTTCGCCAAAGGAGCGGCGAATTCAGCTTGTTACCAGGAGTTACTCCACAAAAAGAGAACACCTTCCCTAACTTCCTGTATTTTGTTGACATTAAGATTGATAAAAGATTACTACTACTACTACCGGCAATATGTGTGACATTTTCAATTTCTTCATCATGTCTTGCAAGTCTACAGAAACACTACAACTATTAGATAGAATTTCATTGGCATAGGTATTTTAATAACTTTATTATAAGAAAAATAAAATAAAAAAGAAACAAAGATTTTACACTGGTCTTAGCAAAAACTAGCAAAACCTATGCATCATGGTGTCTACAACTACATACACAGTGGTATCAGTATGTATCATCTCTGGCAGAAGATGGAATGTTGTTTTGGTAGATATTATCGATATGTAGAATGAAAAGAAATGAACAAGATAATCAAAGATTTTACCTTTTGGGAAGTAAGAATGGTTATACCTTTGTTCAGATATAAACAAAGGGCAATTGTTTGCGGTAAAATCAAACAAATTTAGTATGTTAATTAAACTTCCAGGTGTTTCAGTAAAACTTAATGTGCAGAGACATTCCAAACCAAAAGAAATCCTTTGTTGCAATAGATGAAGTACAAAACAAGGTGCCCAGTAAGTCAACAAGTCTTGCACTAAAAAGCTATAAAACCTCAACATAGCTTTGTCAGGTTCATTGCGCAACATTTCTTTGTAGAAGAGACAGTTATCAAAGCATACACCATAATTTAAAGCTGCATTTTCCATTGATGGATTTTCAAGAGGATCAGATTCTGAAATAGTGAATAAAAATTTTATTAAATTTCAGTTTTCAGTTAAGTTTGAAAAGGTTTTTAAGTAATAGGAAAGTCAGACTAGAAACTATTTCCACTTTGTATTCAATTAATTTCCAATATATTTTAAGTTGCTACCTCCTATAATTTTGATTCCAAGAATTTTTCTGATATTGAACTCATCCTTTTTGTTTGAGATACCGTCTATAGTTTTCAGAAGAGTTATTCCGGGTATGTATGGGTGTGGTGGTGATGGTGGAGGTTAAATGGAAAACACTAGAAGAAAACGTGTGTATGTATATCTCTATAGAAAGACCCCGAATTCAACACTCATCCCATTCCACTTTTGAAGTACAAGGCTCGCATTCCCGGAGAAATAAAAAAAATCTTTAGCTGCTATGTTTTGAAATGGACAACTTCCGGTTTAGTTGGCTTTTGTCTTTTACTAAACTGTAGAGTTCGTCTGCCCAGTACCTGGTGAAGTGCGCCGTTTACCCGTCGTTGGGTTCGTCCGCCTTAACGTCCACCATGTTGCTTCCCATGACTTCCGCGGTATATCTTGTGGAATAAAAAAAAAAGAAAAAGGAGGTCTTTTTCCTTCCCTTACTTCTTATCCCTTCCGCTCGTACATGCATTAAGTTTTAACTTAGTCCATAGTTGAGTTATTTTAAAATTCACCGGAGAATCCATATTTACGGTTTCTCGCAATTTTAAAGGCATTACCCTTTTACACAAACTTAGGTTTTCAAAGACTGTGCAATATTTCGAAAAGAAGTTACAACAAAAAAAATCATTTTAGCTTGTTTCTTTTTTGGTAGTTCATATTTATTTAAAAGAACAAATTAGTGTATAAGAATCATCAAGTCTTTTGTGGGAATATGAACGGACCATGCATCTCCGCAGGATGAAAAACTTCAGCAGCATAATCGTCTGACCCCTCGTTGTGTTTGTTAGATCTTAGGAAATTGAAATCCATGAGTCCTAGATGGTTCGACCCGGAAAGAACAAACCGAAAACAAAAAGTTGAATAAATGTTTAAGGAGAGAAGTTCGTGTGAATTCGTAACGAAATCCTTTAACTAAATACTTCTCAGCCTATATGCATGTCTGTCTCTGTTGTCCATTCTCTGGTTCCCCTATCTCTGTTCTCTCAGCCCATCTCTGTATCTGTGGTTCCAACTAACTGTGCTCTGGTTGTATACTCTCTGCGTTTCATACCAGACTGACTCTTCTTCTGCCAGTACCCTGCTTGGCCCTTTGCGTCTGTCTCTTACTCCTGCGAGTTACAGACTCACTCTTCCGAATGGCTGCCCTACATACACGCGGAGGCGAATATTCCCACTTCTGGACCCCTGGCCGCTTAAAAGGCTTGACATAAACACACAGGTAGACAACCAGACTCCAGGAGACGATTAAAGGTGTGATAATAAATTCTTTTAAGTTGTTTTATCTGGCATCTGCATTTCATACTTGCAGGGAAAAATCAGTGATTCCCTCGCCCATATGCCTCGGCTCCTTTATGGATACTTACATATACACACGTATGCATATACATACCTATGGTTAACCCACAACCATACACATGAATACACTTGTACGCACATACATACAAACATACATGGAGATGTCTGTATACTAGTGGTGACAGTGTCACACTTAGACACGCAAAACAATTTTAAAAAATCACACAGACAAATAACAATAAAAGAATTTGTAAATATGTAAAGTATATGTGAAAAAATGTGATTATTTTACATAGAAAATGTTTACAGCGGTAAATTGATTTTTCCTTTTTTTTTTCTTTTTTTTTTTTGTTTAAAAAAATGAGTTTGTTTTAGAATTTTGTTTTGTTCACACAGTCTATTTCGTGGAATCCTGGAAATGTATATTCAGATGGAGCGGGGATATTTTCTATTCGAATTTTTTTTTTTTTTTTTTTACTTTTGTTTTTTCTCTGCATTAACATGTGGAAGTCACAGGGCAACTAACTTAGCAAAAGTCAAAGGAAATCAAGGATATAAGGGCCAGTGACACAGGGTTTGCAAATCTAAATTTCCATCCGACAATTGTCTGGTCCTTTCAGAAAAAACTTGTATTTTGTATGATAGGCATCACATGAGATCAAAGGGTTTTTCTTCAAAAGATGGTACTAATTACCTTGCATTTTATTGGGATAAGGGTTAGTGTTTATTTATGGGACCATTTAATACTGAACTGTAACTGAAGATTTATTTGTTGACTACAGCCCTTTAATTAGTTCTAGGGATTGTAAAACTATCATCAGATACTTTATGCTGGAAGCTTTTCCTTGAGAACAACGGACAAGCAAGTATCTTTATACACTTTCAATTCTTATAACAATTTACAACCATTCTTCTTCTTCTTCTTCTTCTTCTTCTTCTTCTTCTTCTTCTTAATAATAATAATAATAATAATAATAATAATAATAATAATTCCTATATGTTGTAAAAAGAAGAAACGGAAAGAAAAATACATATAAATGGATAAGAAATTTTTTAATTTACCGCCCTGAGGATGACCTAAAATATTTTCTCCAGATGTACCTTCCACCTTAAATTTTCATAATTTCATATTTTGAACATTTCTATTATAGGTCCAAATGCGTTGGTGTAAATAGACTAATATTATTAGAATTTTCTTATCCATTTATATGTGTTTTTCTTTCCGTTTCTGCTTTTTACAATTATCTGATTCATTTCAACTTCATATTTTACACAAATAACTTACACACACACACACACACACACACACACACACATATATATCTTTTTTAGTACATATATGTTGCATATTGACCTTTGACAGAGCCGTCAGTCAAGGATTTCTAAAAGAGGGTATTCTACTTGTGTAAACGAGCGGAAGCAGCTCACGTGGGTTGACAGTCTGAGGAACAACCGAAAGAAACTGAAGGCGTTAAGAAATTATATATACGCAGGTACCCACAGAGTAACGGTCAATCTCGGAGTCAGTCACTGAGACAATCAGACATTGAGTCACGAGAGTTATGACCAGCAAGTGCCCAGACGGGGCGGGGGCCAAGTGACCCACAAACAGTTACCAGTTGAGTAGCTCTTGTCAAGGAAGCAAAGACATAAGGCCCTGAATATGGAATTAAAACGTGGGTTAAGAAAAAATCTATATAGCCCTCCGAGGTCTTCACCGGCCTGAGTCTGCGTCCTCCGTCGCCCTGTCTCTCTCTCACTCTCACGCAAGTTTCGACCCTTTTGAGAAATAAAGAGAGAGGTAAATTTTGGTAAGAAAGTGTTATGGTCCTTCATTTATTTTATTGCTATATAACATTTAATTGATTGGTGCTAAATGCCAGTTCATGCCCACATGGCAGCAGAGGGACCTATGGGTTTTTTTTCAAATGAGATATGTAATTGTAGTGTATTTTGATGCATGCATAGAGATAGCCAACCGTGTCAAGAAAGAATAAAGAAATAATTTAGATAATTACTAGAACGTGGCAAGTGTTACATAATGAAAGATCACCTTATAAGATTCATAATGATTGTTTTATTTTTGCTGTTGCTGTCTTAGGGCATTTTTGTAACATGTGGGAGGAGAGAGAGATGGAGAGGGACGCGAGGAAAATGTCCACAGGTGGACATTTTGAAAAAATAAGGCAAGGATGTGTGTTGCGTATTGACCTTTGACAGAGCAGTCATTTAGGGATTTCTAAAACAGGATGTTACACCTGCAGAAGCAGCTCACGTGAAGAACAATCGAAAGAACCTGTAGTCGTTATGAAATTATATATACACAGATACCCACAGAGTAACGGTCAGTCTTGAAGTCAGTCACAGAGACAGTCAGAAACAGAGTCACAAGAGTCATGACCAGCGTATGCCCAGACGGGGCGGGGCCAAGTGGCCCACAAGCTGTCCCCGGTTGAGTAGCTCTTGTCAAGGAAGTAAAGACGTACAGCCCTGAATATGGAATCAGAATGTGGGTTAAGAAAAGGTCAATATAGCAGCACTCTACTGCATCCTCAATTTCTCTGTATCTCTCTCACGCCAGTTTCAACGCTTTTGAGAGATAAAGAGAGAGTTATATATTTTATTTCATGGCTATATAACATATATATATATATATATATATATATATATATTTCTAAACATTACAAATTTGGGTCTCATAACTTAAGTAAAGTTGCCAATTAGGGTGCCATAGGACAATATTTAGGCTAGTAGTATGAGGTATATTGTCTTTAACACCTAGAGAAAACAAAACTAATTGAGAGAAATTAAGTGTCACAAATCTCCCAAGTGGTCTGACCTAAGCCGTGACTCAACATGAATAAAAGGATTTTAGATATCTAAAACAGTTGTCTTTATTTATTCCTTATAGTCACTACAATCCTGTTACTTTTTTCATCGTCTTCCTTGATGAAATTACTTCATGCTTTTGCAGTTTGACTAATAACAAATCGTCATCTTTCTTTTTTAAGAAAATTAAATAATTTAAATTTATACATTTAAAACTGGACGAGGGGGAGAGTTGCGGGTCAGTGGAGGCAAGCCGAAGGTGTGTGGATCCCAAAAGAAGAAAATTCAAAAGAAATTGACCAATTCAGGATAATATCGCTACTAAACATTGAAGGAAAAATATTCTTCAGCATTCTGTCGAGGTGCCTTTCAAAGTTCCTAATAACGAACGAGTACGTTGATACATCTGTACAGAAAGGAGACCTGGCAAACGCGTATGGTTCAATCCCGCATAAAGTGGTCGAAGCGACACTCCCCAGATATCATGTTCCCAGTTTCGTCAATAACCTCATCCTAGATTATTACAATAACTTCAATCTGAGAGTTACGTCGGGTACCAAAACATTGGACTGGCATAGATTAGATAGGAGAATAATAACCGGATGCACGATCTCAGCCACTCTCTTCTCCTTTGCGATGAATATGATAATCAAATCAGGAGACGTGGAGTGTTGGGGTCCAATGGCAAAGTCCGGCATTCGGCAGAACATACATGGAAGATATTACAGTGACAACATCATCTGTCATAGTCTGCAAGTGGATTGTAAGGGGCTTAGAAAAACTCATAGTATGGCCCTGCATGAGGTTTAAACCAGGAAAATCTAGGTCCCTGGTACTACAAAAAGGAAAGATTAAAAGCACGGCACAGTTCACAATCGCCGGCGAATTCAACCCAACTAACACCGAGAAGCCTGAAAAGAGCCTTGGTAAGTGGTTCAACAACAGCACCAAGGATCAAGCAGCAATTAAAAGAATTAGGGGCGACCATGATGATTGGCTAAAGAAGATAGATATATCAGGATTGCCCAGGAAGTTTAAGGTGTGGTTGTATCAATACGCAGTTCTGCCGCGGATACTATGGCCACTCATGTTATACGAGGTAGCTATCACGACAGTAGAAGGAATGGAAAGAAAAAATCAGCGGCTACTTAAGGAGATGGTTGAATTTTCCAAAGAAACTAAATAGCGCGGCATTCTACGGGACCACCAACGCGATCCAACTTCCATTCAGTGGTCACAAAGAAGAGTTTATGGTGATACGCACAAGAGAGGCGCCATTGTACAAAGACTCAAAAGACCTAAAGGTATCAGAAGCAGGAATTGAAATCCGCACTGGAAGGAAGTAGAGCGCTGCCAGGGAACTGAAGGTTGTGGAAGAGAGATTCCAGCAGAAGGTTATGGTCGGTACAGTGGCCAGAGAGACAAGAGACCTGGGATACTATCCGAGTCCCAGTATAGACAACACCAGAGAGAAAGAAAGAAGGGCGCTCTTGCAAAAAGAAGTAAGAGAAAGCATAGAAGAGACTAGGCTGGCAAAGATGGTAGGACTTTCTCAACAGGGTGCCTGGACAAGATGGGAAAATTATGTTCGGCAGCGAATAACTAGGTCGGACTTGTGGAGGTCCGACTTCGGCCATCTCAGATTTTAGATCCAGGCAGTTTACGATGTTCTTCCAAGCCCATCAAACCTTCACACATGGGGCAAAAGTGATACCCCAGCATGTCAATGGGTAAAGTGGGTAAAGGATCTTTACAACATTTACTCTCAGGATGTGCAAGATCGTTAAGTGAAGGGTGTTATCGTTGGCGACATGATCAGGTCCTCAAAGCTATTGCTGAAGTGGTATCGGAGGCAATAAAATTGAATAAATTCAGACACGGAAGACACGAGATTAATTTCGTAAGAGCGGTAAGCACGAAAAAGCCTCAGTCTAAAAGTAAAGTAACGCTGTTGTCTTCGGCGCCAGATTAGCAATCGTTGTTGGACCTGGAAAACAAAGTTTCCCGCTCATATTGTGGATACAAAGCTCCGACCGGATATGATAATGTATTCGAATTCCACGAAGAAAGTAATAATTCGAGAACTTTCGGTTCCGTGGGAAGAAAATGTAGCGAACGGGTTTTCTCTAAACTAGAATATTTTAAAGGTTTTGCATCTAGTAAATATGATTACTTACAAACTACTGTAATGAGTTTATAATCTTGTGGATATATATTTAATCATCAAGGTTATTTTCATCAAAGGTCCTTCGTCTTTGGTTTTATGGTTCCTTCGCCATATTACTTGTCCGGAGTCCTGAGTTCAACAGAATTTTCTTTTAGGAAAGGGGAATCTCTCAACTCGAAACAGGAAGTAACAAGGCGTCATAAATCAAATCCTTCTTCAGACAACTGATCTAGCACTAAGGGTGTTCTCTGGACTTACTGGTGCCAATTTTGTTACATTTACTATCATTCATTTGACGCTGTTAAAAAAATTATTGTCTTGCTTCTCTTTGTTCAAACATCATCATCATCATCATTATTATTATTATTCCTCTAGAGTTTTTCACATCAGTATTAGCTGATGGTATTTCACTGGAGTTTGAGTGACAGCAAGTCTCCTCAAGTCTCCAGGACTCGTCTCAGTATTCTAGCCGTCCTCAGCAATGCTGTCTTGGATAGTCTCTACCCGTCCGCCAACTTCCAAATCCTCCAGGCCCTTTAATAATCCTTTAGTTACTGTACCTAACGCACCAATCACAATTGGCACAATCGTTACTTTCATGTTCCACAGTTTTTTCAATTCTCTAGCAAGGTTCACCTTTCTTCAGATTTTTTTCTGTGGTCCGCCGGGACTATTATTGTTATTATTATTATTCAACACATATCCATATCTATTTTAAAAGATTTTGAATTTGGGGTCCCATAAAAACAGGGAATCCACGCATGAAAGAAAGATTGCCAAATACGAACCGCCCGAAGAACAATGCCGAGTGAATGGTTGGCAGGCAACATGCAAGGCAGTCGAGGTGGGGGGTCGCGGATTTAATGCAATGTCAATGAGTAAAGCTTTAACAAGCATCGTCATTTCAGGAGCGTTAAAAAGAAAGGCCCAGGAAAATGTTACCAGTGCGGTAGAAAGAGCAACGAATTGGTCGTGGATTCGAAGAGGCGGATAGCTGGGGTGGTAAATAGTTTGAAAGAAAAAAAAATTGGAGGGGGGTCGAAAAGTCTGAATTATTTTACACGATAGATACGTCTTGTAAAATTTAGTTTTTTTTTCCATCTTTATTTTCATTTTTTTGAGTGAAGGTATGTGGTTGCTATTAGTTTTAATGCGTTCATTCGAAATCCATCCATTTTATCAACATAATATTTTAGATGTTAACGGTGCGATTAGTTTTAATTAATAGCGATGAACCCATACCGATTCTGCTTGAAAATATACACATTCCATAATTTATACAGAGGGAGTTTTCTTGCCATTAGTTTAGCGCGTTCATTTAAGATTTATCCATTTCGTAAAAATAGTATTTTAAACGATAATATTAGTTAGATAAGTGAAGATTCCTAAGTTTTACTCAATATATAGTGTGGTGATAAAGGAAGGAACTATAATCTCCCTTACTTACTGGGAACGAATTGTTCCCCTTTTGTTTAGTTGACTGGTGAAACGCCATACTAGCCGTGGCTACCCTTAACACCAGTTCTTAGTTGAATAAAGCTTTTCTTCAAGGTTATCTGACTTCTTCAATTATTTGCTAACTCTACATATCACTTATTACACATAGTTTTTTCTTTTTCTCTTAATATTTATTTTTCATCGCAAAACGTTCGATAAGGAAATTTTAAACGTATATTTCAATAGTAATACGCGGGGTCGATTTGTTTAGTTCGTAATTGTATATCTATGTACAATGAATGTTTTTATTGTAATTAGGTTTCGGGGAAAAAATTAAAATGTACATTTCAATTTTTAACCGGGGTCTGTTTGTTTTAACCGGAATTTTACATTTATTTACAGTATTTTTTATTGTAAGTTGTAACGAAGTTTCGGGAAGGGGAGAAAAAAAAAACAAAAGAAAAAATCTACATACCGGATTCAACAAATAACCGAATAACGACGTCATCGCAGCAGGGAATTATCTATTGCAAAATTGATACAAATGTGGCATATGGCCTAACAAGGGAATGGGGAGGCTGGTCATCACTATCCTAATCTTTAACTTAACTAGACTCATTCACTGACCAATGCTTATCTCTAAAATTAAAAAGCACCACCATACCTTATAACAGCCACAGATCTATTTCCTTTCGCGAATCAATGCCCCCGCCAAACGATTCGGCTATACACCAACCAATCGCCTAGCAGAGCGCATTGATTCCTTCTCTCTCTCTAGAACTATTTTTTTCTAGTCCTTTTGGTATTCAGCCGACAACGGCAGATAACACCTAGCTAGCAGCCATGACAGACCTCTCCCGCCTTCACAAAAGAACACGCGGCTACTAGCTTCACACACGGAAGAACCAGCCTTGCGGTCAGTCACACGAGCAACTCGCTACAGTGACACACACACCCACCCACTTCCTACAAACTCAAAGACCAACATACTAACCAGCGACACCAAAAGGGACTCTTTCTCACTCTTACTCTTTTACACCCGCTACTATAATAAACTTTTCGTCGTTGTGTTTTCGAAAGAAGTTTCGTTATTCATTTGTGTTGTCAAATAATTTATAGTGTTATGGAAACTAACCATTTCAAAACACTAAAACCTCAGTTGAAAACATCACTATCATGCTACACTCACCAAAACAACTCTAGTGCTCCATGAACTTCTAACCTAGGACCTATATCTACAATGTGGAGGAGAGGGGGATACTTTAAAATCCATACATACATACATACATAAACATATCCCCAAAATCGAAAAATGAACAAAATATTTACACAAATAAAAATGATAGAATGGTAGAAAGAGGAGTTAACCAGTCGAAAATAGTACTGGTGGAGAATAAGAAAATAAATAATAAATACATAAAAAATAATCAATGAATAAAAAAATAACTAAATAAAGTTGAGAACTCCAAATCCTGTCACCTAAACAGGGATGGGAAAGAGAAACAAATAAAAGAAGGGGACTAAAAAAAAAACAAAAGGGCCAATGACCTAACATACTCTAGCTAAGTTAAAAAAGGGGACAAACACAACAAAAGTCGATAATCTAACTTACCTAGGCTGGGTGGTCACGAACTTCCGGTAACCCAAAATTCCTAAGTCCTTGTAATATCAAGGCTGAAAATAAGGCTAGCGCCTACCACGTGACATAAGCATACAACAGTCAAACTCCAGCGAGTTGCCAAACTCCAGCGAAGAGAGTCTTCTCCTATCAGACCAGATTTTGACTTTAATCTGGTGCTTGTAAAAAGACACCAGGGTCCGAGAGGAAAAAGACTCGTCGTCGTGGAGTTCCTTTTGTCTCGTCGTCCAAATCACGACACGCATAATGCTGAGTCAGCAGAGAAACACATAATGTTCCTGTCTGTTCAACTTCGGTACCACATTGCTGCACACAGAACTGGCTTGCAGGACGAAGAACTTTCCATTCAAGATGAAGACCATGAAACCTTCAAGAAGCTTGCACAGCTGCCGCGCGACCAGGCAGTGAAAGAAGGCGTGGTCAATAGACTCCTCCAATGCACCGCACCGGGCACACTCTGGCGAAATAGCCAATTGCGCAGTAAACAATCTCTTGCCGTCCTAGAGGGCATTCCGGATGACCAGCCAGGTGTGGGAGGCCTCATCGTTATTGAGGTACCTCATTCCGGGGGCCCAGGGCCACAGCAAGCGACCCTCCTCCGCCGTCACACCGAGATCACCGATTAAATCATCTCTAGCGCCCACCCCCTAACTAACAAACAATATAATGCCTTACTCGACAACGGCCAGCTGCAGCCGAGAGAGAACTTTCAGAGCATGCCGACACTCGCGATAGAAGGGGCACTCCTTTCTGGGCAAATGGTGAGTCTCCCCGTCAGCGGAATGCACACTTCTTAACGACGGGGAAGATAGTTTAGCGTCTCCTTTCTAGAAGCTCCCCGTCGCCGTATTATGTGAGCCCATCAGGTCTAGGAAGCTAAGACGCAAAGTATGGCACCGCGTCTCGACATTCGGCACACATAGACCGCCTTCGGACGGATGAAGGTAACAGATCTACCGTCGCACCGAAGGAAACCTTTTAGCCCAGACGAACTGGAATAGGATCCTTTCCAACTTGAAAAGGATGGTGCACGGGATTAGAAGCACTGAAAGTCGGTAAACGACCAGGGGGTAGATGTGCGAGCCGCACACCTAAGCCCGGCCCTTTAGGGAAAGCCCCTACGTATCCACAACTCTTTCGCTGCTGCGACCTTTTCCACTACTTTCGACCAATCTTTCTCCAATTGAAGATCGGGACCGAACCAGACACCGAGTATCTTGCACGGACCGTCCTTCCAAATGAAGGGGCCGGGAAGAGCACAGCTCTTCCACGAACCCTACAGCAAACCGACGGACTTTTCACGGTAATCTTGGCTCCTTCATACCTTCCGATTTCTTTGCTTACTTCCTCCACCTTGGCACTGCTCGTTACAAGCACACTGACATCGTCAGCGTATGCAGTGTACCAGGCTACCTCACTGGTGCCAGATAACGTGAGGCCGCGTAGGGCTGGGTTCGCCTTTAACTTGCGCAAAAAGGGTTCTAGCGCAAGAATGTAGAGCAACGGCGACCGCGGGCAACCCTGAGGAATTGAGCGAGTCAAAGCGAAAGGTTCCTACCTTACCCCGTTCACTTCCACCATGACTCCAGGCGACGCACAAAGAAGGCAAATCCAGGTGCGAAAGTGAAGCCCGAAACCGGCTGCAGAAAAGACAGCCCCCAGGAAACCGTGGTCAACCCTATCAAGGGTTGATCAGCGCGGCATTTCCGCCGATTTTTTTCTACGATCATGCGAACCATATGAAGGCTGTCCTAGATAGTCCTACCCTTCACAGCACAAGACTGTTCAGAGCAAATCAGACTCGGTAGGACAGTCTACAAACGGTCTGCTAGGATCTTCGCCAAAATCTTTAAGCCAGTGTTTAACATCGTTAAAGAGCGGAAATTAATAATCCCATCCTCACCATGTTTGTTCTTACGTAGCAACTTCACTATACCCTTGGTGAAGTGTCTGGGTATGGAGCTATGCCTCATTCAGTTGTTATAGATGGTAGCCAGCAAGAGGATAAGCATGTGCTACAACCTCAAGTACACATCGTAGGGCAGACTATCGATTCCGGGAGACTTATCGGGCCCAACCGATTTCAACACCTTCCGGACCTTATCCTCCGTTATGCAACCCTCACACCCAGCCGCTTCGGTCGTCGTAAGGCGAGGAAAGTCAGCGAGAGAGGTGTCGAACTGAGTTCCCTGATAAAAAGCTTCAAGAAATACTGCCGAAACTCCTTACAAATGGCTTCGTTAGTGGTTCGATATTGCCCGTCCGGCGATGTGACACTGGCGATATGTCGATCAGTTGCATGCCTGAGTTCCTCGGCCCGTAATTCTTGGGCCAGATTCGTCGCCTCGCAATACATTCTTTTTAACCTATCCCTAACTACCAGAGCTTGGTGCGCCTTGTAAGGAGGTCAGCTTGGCCTTAGCTATGTTAACTTCCACGCTATCTCCCGCCAACACAGCCCTATCTAGCTTAGCCTTCATCAATCTTTGCTCAGCTACCATATCTAACTTTAGTCTCCTTCTGTAGTCGGCAGCAAAGCATCAAATACTATCTTTAAGATTACCCCACCACCTACTTCCAATAGCCCCCGACAGCTCC
Source organism: Sepioteuthis lessoniana (assembly GCA_963585895.1). Taxonomy (NCBI): domain Eukaryota; kingdom Metazoa; phylum Mollusca; class Cephalopoda; order Myopsida; family Loliginidae; genus Sepioteuthis; species Sepioteuthis lessoniana. The sequence goes on along the minus strand of OY757906.1, from coordinate 68,194,497 downwards.
CGCTTTAACATTAGTTCTAGCTGGTTCCGGAAGTCATCTTCACCCAAGAGGAATGAGTTGAACTTCCAGTAACCAGACATCATACGTCTAGCCTTATCTAACCTAATAGACACACATAAGATCTTATGGTCATATGGATCGAAACTTGGACCACCTAAATAATATAGGTCCACTCGTCTAACTAACACTCGGTCCAAATAGCTATAAAGCTGGGACGAGGCGCCCCTACTGGTCCAAGTTTAAGCTGTGTTATTTGGATGTCTTTCGTAAAATTTGTCAACGAGATCAAATCGCTCGACAAACTCGCGAAAACATGTAACATCCAAAGTGTTAGTACCCGCACAAATAGCCCCTTTGTCTAAATTGGGATCAAGGACGGCGTTCCACAAAGATTACCCGCTTCGATGGTATCACGTACGGCTCGATGCACCGGAAAAAACCCAATCAGCCGAAACACCTTATCCTTTATGGTAACATCCAAAACGCTAAGTCTGCCCGCCGGATCGGAAAGAACAAAAGCACACGTAGCGATCAGACGTCTACTTACCAGCCAGGTGACACCTTTGGAACGACCATCAAAATATGCGGAGAAGGTCAAATAGTCCTTCGACGGAATATCCTGATGGAAGTTGGAGTCAAAGCGTGTCTCCAGGAAACAACATATATAAATGCCACAGCGACGGAGTTATAAAAGTAAATGGGATCTCTCAGAATCCAACCTCAGGCCGCGGCCATTCAAACTAGCAAGCCTTAAATCTATCATGAATATTACAGGGGTTGAGTGGCCGGACTGAACATGGCTGAGATCAGGACGCCGACAGTCTGGCTCATGGAACCTGTGGCCATCTCATTGCTGATGGCTCCGTCCTGAGCGAGACCCCCGATGTCCCGTGGAAACGTTAGTTTAACATCCCTATAAAGGGAGGGGTGAAGAACAATAGGGACCATCCCAACAAGACTTTGCATGATTTCAAATCGTCTTTAATGAGTGATATGGGACCGAAGGCCTCGTTGGCTTCCACCAACATTTTCATAACGCCTTCGGACTCCTGGCCCTTACGAATGACTGAGGGGATCTACGCGTTTGGGAAATTTCGAGGGTCCTCCATATTTCGTCCATTCATTTCTTTGAAATTGTGGAGGACCCTCAAGTCCTTTAACAGTTGCGGCAGGACCTTTTTTAGATGATCCAGGGCCCTTCATCCACCCTGCAAATGTTTGACCCCGAATGGTGTCGTGGTTTGTCCTTTTTCCTGGGTTTGGGAACATCATCCCTGGAGCTGTCTATGGATGTACTCCGCTGCCGTTTCTTGGGGGTTGCAGATGGCGATGTAGGTGTATCTGTATCTGTAGCTGCTGGAGGTGTTGAAGCTGCAGGTGATGAAGTTGCTAATGGTTCAGTTGCTGCTGGAGATGGCTTGACAGGAGGCGAGTCCAACGGCGGACTAGTGGGGATGGGTCCCTTATTTTGGGGTTTTAGAACGGTCAAAGAAGGAGGTATGGAACTTTGAGGTGGTGAAGTATGGGGTCTGATGGTTCTTGGTTGTTTTGGAGATGAGGGGGTGGATCGAGAGGGTCCTGGTCATGGAGTCGATTTTCGCTCTTGGTCCAGCCGCCTCTTGAATTGCAGTAGCTTCTCAAATTTCTCCCGGCCTGGACTGAAAGACCAGACCTTAGAAGGAGTGGGCTGTTCAGGGGGTGTTTTGGGTGGGTATTTGGATTTAGGGGAACTAGTAGTTTTAGCATAAGTTTGTGAGTGGGGGGGTAAACTGTTGGTGTCCACCGGATAGAGGACCCACAGGTTGGATCTTCTTCCCACCTTTTCCCACTGTCAGCCACTCCACCCTTGAATCTTCACTTAGCCGCAGAAGACAAAGGGGAAGTGGGGGATTGTTTCTCAGCCGTTTTCGGATCTGATGCTCGGACTGATGGCGAGACTACGGGAGCCTCCTTTTCATCATTCGCCATGACAGCTGGAAGGATGCTGGGATTTAGGTTGGATCTTTTCGAGGTGGGGCATTGGGGGGGGGTGATTTCACACTTTGGTCAGGGGGAGGGGCATTTTTTGACGAGGGTGATTTATTGGGGGGGGCAGATCGCCCTTACTTGGGGAAAATAGAACAAAGTACACTTTTAACCAAAGAAACATATTTTTTATAAAATATTCTAATAAATCTATCAGTAAAAAGTTACCTGAAAACATTTTCTGACAGTTTCTAATTTTTCATGATCAAAACAAATAAACCAATACATTAAAAAAGACAAAAATATAAAAGCCATGAACAAGAAAAATGAAGATTTTATGTAACCTACCAAGGAAAAGGTAAAGTTTCATTCTGCTTGATAGTTCAAACAATGTTCCATTCGCCAAGTATTTTATGATCAAGTTATGCAGTTCATATCTCATCAGTTTGACACTGAGTTTTCTATTGCAATAGGACATAACATCTTTGATGCACTGCCAGATTTTCTCTCCATTTGTTTCAATGAGGAATTTCTTGAATTGTTGCATACCAGCAAAATGGCCAAATATATTCTCCACAATCACTTTTATTAGAGTTTCATCAAGATGTCCAACATCACAAGCTATGACCGAAAGCAAAAAACAAAAAACACCATCATGATCATAAAAAAATGGTGATGGTGGGGATGGCAGTGATAGTATGTGGTAATGACCACCACCACTAACACCACCACCACCACCACCATCATGACAAAATCTTGACTGAAATAATGGTAATCATCATCAACAACTGTTGACAAAAATAATGACAGAATTACAATGAAAAAAGATGAAGTTGCTAACAGTAATAATTTCAGGTATTATATTTCCTCACAAGAAGTTTATAATCTGCTAGCAAGTGTATTAAAATAAACTTTTTCTTTTTTTTAGCCCTAACATATTTTTTATTCTACTCATCTGTCATTAAGCTCAGTTTAGTTTTGCACTTGGCCATAACAGTGGAGCATTAATTTGTTACTTAGGCTTTTCATTTTTACTCATACTATTAAAAATAAATAAATAAATAAATAAATACATTTCTAATAACCTTTTAATAAAAGTTAATTTTCTTCTAAATCAGAGATACCAGGATTTTGATTAATTTTTGTCAAACATTATACAATCAAAACAAAATATCATTAGATATCAGATATTACAGTATTGAAATTCTGTCACTAAAAATATGAATACCAAAAACAAATTCTAATATATCTTAATCCAATTTTATTTTGGATTACAGAGTTTATATGTTGTACACTTTGTTAATATTTATTTCATCATACACAATAAGTCTGAAATAAATACCTAATGATATCGATTTTGATTGCATAAATATCCACTCAAAATAATAAAAACATGATGTTTTGAAGAAAATTAACTTTTTATCAAAAAATTCAAAAAGGTATGTATATATATATATATATATATATATATATATATATATATATATATATATATATATATATATATATATATGGGTATGCATCCCTGAAAAGTATACTGATTAAAAACTATTTTGAACAAAATTGAAAATATTTTTATATAATCTATTTTAGTTATATCTTACAGCACTTTAGAAAGACTCATTAAATTTATACATATTCTAATGGACACTTAAAACTTGTAAGACATATTTGTCTGAGAAAATCTGTACTTCTGATATGCAAAATCTTCTTTCCACAATTATATGACACTTTATGACAAAATATGAAGTGAATTTGGGTAAAGACTTTTGACAAGAAGTAGCCAGAGAAATTAACTTCTGCTGATTTGGATGAAAAAGAAAGTAGGCCATATATATTTTTTGCCTGTTGTAATTTTTTAAACATTTATTCTGTTTCAGTTGAATTCATTATCTATTTCAACAGTTCTTGAATGACGATATTAAAATAACAATTTAATTCTGCATAATCAAATGCCATAAGTTTACTTATAAGTAAAAGTAAAGTTAGCGACCATAGTCGAGGGTGACCCGAAGGCTCCCTTTTCGATAGCTACTACACCAAGGTGTAGGGGAGGGCGCTACTCCATTCCCAGGATTACTCCACTTTACCCTTGAACCGTACCTTATAATGCTGAGTGTTAAGCAAGGTGGTATCAAGTTCCATTTTTAAAGTCTTTGGTATATATATATATATATATATATATATATATATATATATATATATATATATATATATATATATATATATCAGTGGTGTATCCTAAGAAATATGCTGGTTTAAACACTGTTATGATCTTGCAGGTGGAATTATATATATGGGTATGCATCCCTGAAAAGTATATATATATATATATATATATATATATATATATATATATATATATATATATATATATATATATATATATATACGAGGATCATTAAATAAGTTTCCAGACTTTTTTCATATGGGCACTTTTATTAATTTTCTTAATTTTTCTAATAGTTTATTGTTTTAACCCCCTTTACTTTCGCCTGAGAATTTGAATTTATATAAGTCTCTCTCTCTCTCTCTCTCTCTCTCTCTCTCTCTCTCTCTCTCTCTCTCTTTTATCATACACATATACAGACTGTAATCCATATTTGGTGTTTTTCAACCTCAAATTAAACATGTGGAGTCATCTGATGAGACAGAGAGTATAATGATATTCTTCACTGAAATAAATTTATAACGACAATTTAACCAGGTTTGAGTTTCCTTCTAATTGCATCGTATATGCTCTGTCTGTATGTGAGTTTTGTTATATAAATCTAGATAGAGAATATATAACAAGACATACATCTACTCCCATAGATTTATATGAAATTCCTTATATATTCTCTACACGAATAATCCACACCCACTGTCTTCAGATGCTGACTGAATATTATATATATATATATATATATATATATATATATATATATATATATATATATATATATATATATATTTATATATATATACATCCACAGAAAGAGATTAATCAAGTAGTTAATATTACTGATTAATTAAGTTTAAGTAATTAATCATTTGCCAATAATACTTACTATGAACAAAGGCTTCTTTGTTTAATTTAATCTCTCTTAGCTGCTTGCATAGCTTGTATTCATAGTACATTGAAGATTGGATAAAAAGAGGTAAACGTTTTGATTCCAACCACGTCAACAGTTTAGAATTTGTCATCTTCTAAAAAGTAAAACAAGGTATCTATGAGATGATTTCCGAGGATTTGGAACGGATTGTTATTTGTGTTCTACAAGGTATTTAAAAAAAAATTGTTTATGGTTTTTAAGTCTGAACCAGGTTCTTACAATCCCCTCCTGACTAAAAAATCAATTAATGAATAAACAAAGCTGCTATACTGTCATCCTGGTGTAATGGTTAGTAAGCTAGGTTAGCATATAACTTAATATAATAGTTACAAAACTCTTTGAATTATAAACCCAATATTTCAAGCTGAATGCTATTTTACAAAGGTCTATCTGCTCAATATTTCAGGCCAAGTCCTAAATTATTATTCACTGAAAATTGATATCTGGAGCTGAGCATTATTTTACTATACATCATAAGGCCAATATTTTTGACGATGGGAGATCACAGCAGATATTGATAATAAAAGTTAATACAGTGACTTTTCAGAGCCTTTCATTTAATGAAGTGATGGGATTGCTTCAAACAAATATGTCAGAACCCCAAAGCAAAAAGGTTAATTGTTTTGTGCTTGATTTATTTGTGAATTATATGTGTTCAGGTGCAGAGCATCTGAGGAACAAGGGCCTAAGGGTTTAAAGGGTTAAAATAGCTAGAAAATAGGTTTTCCTTTGAATTTTTAACTAAATGATTCTATTTTTATCAGCTCTATAAAGATAATAGTCTCTGTGTTCAACCTATAATCAAATGACACTCCCAAGTATTTCTGCCTTGGATCAGATTCTATCCTTCAAGCTCGGATTTTAGTTTAGCATCTGTTCATCCTCCTCAAAACTTATATAAAATTATGATTATATAATCACAAAATTGTCAATCATCACCATTACCACCACCACTTGATTCTTCTTCTGATTTTCAATTTTTCCATTTTCTTTTCCAAGCTTTTAGGGGATGTTTCAAGTGCACCAACTATTAGCATCACTGTCACTTTCATGTTGCACAGCTTTTTCAGCTCTCTGGCAAATTATTATTTTATGTTTGTTTGTTTGTTGTTTGGGTTTTATGGCATAGGTTATTTAACATCAAATCCATTTTTATACAAATAGTTCTATTTCAAACAATTCAGTTTGGCATGAGTAGACAGTTTAATAGTCAAAAACATTTCTATTTCAAGATATTCAGTTTATTCAAACAGTTCTAATTCAGCTAATTCAGTTTAGTATGAGTACAGATTTTGTTTACACCCAGTTAAATGTCAAAATAGTTCTATATCAAACAATTTAGTTTAGTGTTAGTAGAGTTTCAATGTCAAAAACAGTTCCATTTCAAACAATTTAGTTTAGCATAAGCATGCAGTTTAAATGTAAGTACAATTTAATTGTCAAAATCATTTCTATTTCAAACTATTCAGTTTAGTCAAATGGTTCTAATTCAAACAATTCAGTTTAGCATAAGTATGCAGTTATTTCTATTTAACCCATAGATAGGGCCCTATCAGGTGCTACTAATCCGGGCCAGAGTGGACCTGGGAGCAATGGCAATGAAGGGGTGCTCTGCATTCCCCAAAGCTCCAGCAAACCTCACCATGAGATAGTTTAGTGTCATTATCAGGATACTCATGGGTGGAGGTCCTACCCCTCTGCAGAGGTGCAGTTGGTGTATTCTACAGCCCCAGCTGACTGGGCAATACACAGGTTTAATGTCAAAACAGTTTTATTTCAGATAATTCAGTTTAGCATAAGTACACAATTTAGATGTCAAAACAGTTCTATTTCGAGCTATTCAGTTTAGCATAAGTACACAATTTAAATGCAAAAAAAAACCCGGTTTAGTTCTATTCAACTCATAGATAGGAGCCTTATCAGGTGCTACTACTCAGGGCCAGAGTCGACTTGGGAGCGATGGCAATAAAAGAGTACTCTGCATTCCCCAAAGCTACTGCATTACTGGAACCTCAGCATCAGATTGCTTAGTATCATATCCAGGACACTCATTGAAGGGGGTCTTACCCCTCTGCATAAAAGCAGTTTGTGTATTCTACAGCCCCAGCCAACTGGGCAAATTATTATTTTAGTAACAGAGTTAGCACAGTAATAGTAGGACAAGTCAAAATTGATAATAATAATAATAATAATAAAGCAAAAATAGACAACATGCAACAAAATAGCAAATGTGAATTATGTGGGGGCAGCGATGAAATGATCAATCATATAATAAGCGAATGCAATAAATGTTACATAGCCACCATTAACGCAATGTGCGAAATGGACATATAATGTTCATAACAATAAAACATATAAAGAACATAGGAATCTCGGAATTCGAAAACACGTAACGACTTCTTGTTCAGGTACGAAACCTTTTTATTAACTTTGAGTTAAAGGTTTCGACGTAAGGAGGAGAGACACAATCTTCTATGCTGTCTTATTCATTTGGCCCCAAACTCGAGCGGCCCCCCACAGGGCGCAAGTTCGCCTCGCGCCTGCGAGCTCCAAAAGTCGATCCTTCTCGTTCGGAGTCTAATTCTCAACTCCGTCTTTCTTCAAATTCTCACACAAACCTCCGCGCGCTTCCGGTGCGTGACGTCACCCGCACCCTGTCAACCCGTTTCGTCTCGGACTATTATGACATCTGAGTGACACCTCCATCAGCCAGCGCGCCCCCGTTAACACCTGCCTCAATGTTGCACCCAACTAACCCATGTGCTGAGCCGAAAGGTTCTCAGCCTAACTAAACTCAAAGGCATGAACCGAAATCCCTCGGCTATTATATAACAGAAATAGCACAAAAACGGTATAAGACTATGCATAATGGGTGGGGAAGGTGATCCACTGGGAATTGTTTAAGAAGTTTGAATTTGACCAGATGAACAAATAGTATATGCACAAACCAGAATCTATCCTAGACAATGAGACACAAATTTGATCTGGGATTTTGTGATACAAATGGACCTCCTAATCTTGGCCAGACAACCAGACCTTGTGATAGTTAAGAAAAAAAGAGAACCTGCCGAATGGTAGACTTTGCCATTCCAGCTGACCACATGGTAAAACTGAAAGAAAGTGAAATGAGAGATAAGTACCTAGACCTTGCTAGAGAACTAAAAAAAACTATGGAACATGAAAGTGACAGTGATACCAATTGTAATTGGGTCACTTGATACAATCAGAAAAGGATTGGTAAAGAGACTGGAGGACTTGGAAATAAGAGGACGAGTAGAGACCATCCAAAATACAGCATTGTTGAGATCAGCCAGTATACTGAGAGGAGTTCTGGAAACTTGTGGAGACTTCCAGTGAAAAACCATCAGCTAACACTGCTGTGAAAAACTCTCAAAAGAGAAAAGTAAAGGAGATTTCAAGTTACAAACTAGTGAAATCTCACACAAGAAGATATGGCTACAAAAAGGAAACTTTAAAATAGAAACTGAATCTCTTTTAATAGCAGCACAAAACAACACCATATGATTGGTCTTATATTAAAGTGAAAATTGATTTTACATGATAGAATAGATTATGTGATGATAGAGACAAAATAATTAATCACATAATAAGCAAATGTAGCTAACTTGTATTAAGAGAGGATAAGACTAGACACAACTGGGTGGGGGAAATGATCCACTGGAAATTGAGCAAGAAATTGAAATTTTAAATTTGATATATGCATAAACCAGAATCCATCCAAGAGAATAAAATGCATAAAATTATCTGGGATTTTGAGATATAAATGGATCACCAAATCCTGGCAAAGAAGACTAGATGTTGTGACAACAAAAAAAGAGAGAATTTGCGGAATAGTGGACTTTAACATCCCAAAAGTCAACAGAGTGAAAATCAAAGAAAATGAAGAGATAAAAGTTCTTAGACCTTGCTAGAGAACTAAGAAAGCTGTGGAACATGAGGGTGATGGTGATACCAATTGTAATTGCCATTCTTAGTTCAGTGCCCAAAGACTTTGGAACTGGAAGAGTTGGAAATCAAAGGATGAATCAAGACCATCCAGACTACGGTATTGTTGAGAGCGGCCAGAATACTGAGAAGAGTCATGGTGACCTAAGGAGATTTATTATTACTCAATTTTTAATGGAAGACCACCAGCTAACACTCGTGTGGAAAACTTACAAGGAATATAATAATAATAATAATAATAATAATAATAATAATATAAGAAATTTTAAAAAATTGCACTTTATGGAACTGCTCGTCTTCTAAATAACATGATTGAAAAATATCACCTAAAAGAGGAAGCAAAAAACATAAATGCAAAAAACATAGAATACATATAATCACAACCTTCCTTCATCCTGAGTCTTGGGTAAAGAATGTGAAGGATTGTGAGAAATGGAAAATAAAACTGAAAATTAAATAACAATCATAATTATGATAATAAGAGACAAATTCTTGTACCTTGCAAGAGAACTAAAAAAGCTACAGAACTTGAAGGTAATGATAATACCAATTGTAATTGGTGCACTTGGAACTGTCCCCAAAGGCTTGGTAAGGGGGCTGAAAGAGTTGGAAATTGGAGGACAAGCCAAGAAGAGCATTTTTATGATCAACCAGAATACTGAGAAGAGTCTTAGAGTCCTGAGGAAACTTGCTGACACACAGATAACACTGGTGTGAAAAACTCACTAGGAATTATATAATAGTAGCCACCCTGATAATATAGTCTAGATCTTTCTTAAAATAGATAATTGAGGAACTCAAGACTTATGAACCACAGAACTAGAAATCTGATGGGAACACAAAAGGCAAATAATAATAATAATAATAATAATAGAAAACAAAACCAAAATATGGTTAATGTTCATGTTGTAAAAAATTAGAATGATGCCAATGAAGCAATATCACTAAAATAGCTGTCATTCTTCTTGTTGCTCAAAACCATTTGTTATTGAACTTGCTATACCACAAATGGCTCCTTTGGAGAAAGCATTAACAAATTTTAAGATTGTAACATAAAAAAATATAAGAATTTAATGATTATATATATATATATATATATATATATATATATATATATATATATAATAAACATTAAATTTTTGTAAACAATTGCTTTATAATTCCAAATTGTTCTTCCAAAATAGATGTTATATGGATAACATTATGGGAATTAAAGGATAAGAGTGACATAGAACCTCAAATCAAATAGAAGATAACTATTTAAATCACAGACAACCAGAAAAAATATTTAAAGGAAAATATTTTGTTTAGTTTCTTCTGTTTAATGGCACAACTTTCAAGAGTTATGAGTTTGAACTCACTTCCAGTCTGCAGTCAAGCAAATTTGCCATTACACTACAAGGACTCCCACCTAAAATATGTTTGAGATGATTAGAAAAAAATTTCCTGATGCTTCATAGTCATAAAGCTATAAAAACTACATAATTTCTTTGCAAGGGACTATTGTACAATCAAGACGTATTTAATCTCATTACCATCACTGACTTGGCAGTTGTCAGTGACCATGCTATTGTAGTTTATCACTACACATGAGATGTTTTTATTGGGTGGGTATTTTACAACAGCTAAGGTCTGATTCGATATGAGGATAAATATATTAATTATTTTTGCAGTCTCAGCTGCATATAAATATCATTATTTAAATGTTATTCATTTTTCTTTGCCCAATACATTTATTGACTGGGGCCTTAATGAGTTCATTATCTGTTTATTCTTGTAGAACATTAATTATATTTTATAGCAAAAGAATTATCTGAAGTATCTGCAAAACATTTTTGAGAGAGACGAACAGAATTCAAAATTCTAATTTCATGTTTTAATGCTGAAAATCCCGACCTAAAACAAATATGATTTGCATCTTTCTGAACAACTATGTCAAAATTTTTCCTGCTGTGGGAATCTCTCAACATATCATAGGTTAACTGAAATTCCAATGGATCTGATTTTTCACATGATCTGACTTTGGGCTCCACCTCAGATACCTCAAGGTCCTTTGAAGTCACTGGTGCCAAAAATATTTCATTTCTAGTCAAATGGAGTGAGATAATAATCAAATGAAAATTGTAAAGACTTTGTTTGAGTTAAGAAGATAAAAAATCTTGTCAGTGAACAATTCCAATGCATCACAGAGTAAAATTTAAGGAAAACAACAAACTGGATAAATACAGGTTAGAAAACTGAAAAAAAGAAGGAAGACAAGGAAAAATTTTGGATGCTCCATAGTCATAAAACAATAATAAAATCTGGTAAAGTGACCATTGTACAATTGTTACAGATCTTGCTGCATTCAGTGTAGACAAAGGAAAAACTTTGACTCTCTAGACAAATGGAAACCAACTGAAAATTGAAATATTCAAGCATCTACTAAAACGTAGTAAAGTATTAGTTGAAGCTATTGGATCTCCATATACATCTAAAATGTCATCATGCCATACATTAAATTGTTTACCTTTCTTTATTGTTGAATCACTTCATTAATCATGTCAAACAGTTTATGAAACTGGATTTCTCTTCTGCCTTCATGGAATTCATAAAGGTAAATTTTTAGACATGAATAAAGAAAAAGACAATATCATTCAAATGAAAAGTCATTTTCATGTAAGACAACACTCAAGATCACACTACAAGACCAACTGTTGAATAACTGGGTAAATTAGAGTTTAGATATAACAAGTTTATGGTGTTGCTGCTGTGTTCCTCAGATGTTAGTTTCATTGAGAACCTTTGGAGTATTGTCAAGAGGTAGATTTATGAAGGTGGTAAGCAATTTGTACCCAAAAAATGAACTAGGAAAAAATCATTAGCTGTTTATGAAAATGTTACAGCTGAATAAATTCTCAACTTCTTTTGTTTAAATATTAAAACTGAAGAAAATGGAATTTGCAACTGAGTTTGAATTTGGGCTGTGACAGTTTGTGATCACATTACAGTCTTTTGGAAAGGCATGCACCTTTATCTTCTTTCAAGATATATAAAAAAATAACAGAGCAAAGGAATGGACTTTATAGCATTAAATAATATCATTTTTCTGCTTTGTAGTTACACTCATCATTTAACAAGCAGATTTGTATGCAAGTTATTAAAGAGAATCAACTTTTTATACAAAAATGATATATGTGGATGCAAAATCACAAACCAAAAAGGTGGAACACTGGAAAACATTAGCAGCTATAACCTATGTCTCTTCAACAAAAAATCTCAACACATCACAACCTATCTTCTACTACCTAACTAAGTAGGTAGCAGAAGATGGGCCATAGCCCATTAATTTTTCTTTGATTTCATCTAGAAGGTATACGGTGACACATGAAGGAGAGACCATTTCTTTATGCTTTAAACATTTCATACAAAATGATATTATTTACTCTGCCGATCATTTTACTCAAAAACTGATCATAATAGTAAAAAAGTGGATCTTAAATTACTCAACCCCTTACAAACGGGACCGATCATTGTTTGGGTATATTATTTGATTATGTACAACTCTGTAAAAATTTCACACTGAACCGACAGTCTCCAGTTTAGTCTCCTTCAAATTCAACAAAAACCATTAAAAAGACCAAAAGAAGCTCCTGTTAAAATTATATGTGTAAATTAAACACCTCCTCCGAATCGAAAACTGTTAGGAACATGATTTGGAAAATAGCCGACAAATAAACGAATAACTCCCCTAAAATACCTCTCGTAACAATCACGAAAACAACAACTACAAAAAGTTAGTGTCAATCTGTTAACCGAAAAGTTTTAAAAAATTATTCTGGTCTGGTCAACAAAAAGTTCCTGAAAATCAAACAAAGCACAGAAAAAAAATCTCTTCAAGAAATTCCGATGATACAACAAGCTATTCACCCTAGCAGAACTAGTAGACCCCATAGATAAATCCCACAAATCAGCTGTCAGCCTTGACAATATTCCCGAGTTTTTAAAACAACTACCGAACGAGTCTGCCTTCTACATGTCTTCAATGACATGTGAACGAGCAGCACATTTCCAGAAACATGGAGACAATTGTCCTCATCCCAACAACCACATCAATCGACCCATCTGAATTGACAAGCTGCAAGGCGATATAGCAAATCATTAATGACAGGCTGACGAGGTACGTCGATCAAACGGCCTAATCATCAACCTCCAGACTGGATTCTGCAGAAAGATAGGAACTGTAGGCCATTTGATTTATCTGGAAACCTTCATAAAGGAAGCCTTCATAAAAAGCAACATCTGAAGGTAATTTTTTATAATTTTATTTGAAGAAGACATAACACCATCTGAAAGTATGGCATCATGAAAGATCTAAGAGGAAGACTGCTACACTTCATAAAAAAACTTTCTCTCTCATAGAAACTTAAGGGCCTGTGTGGGATCCACTCTTTCTGATGTCAAAAATCAAGCAAGCATCCTATCTGCTACTCTCTTCTCCATAAAAATATCATTAAGTGCCTATGTCCTGCAATCGACTGCGCTCTCTACGTTAACGACTTTGTCATCTGCTATAGATCCACTAAGATTTATACAATATAGATCCACTAAGATTTATGACAATGTGGTCATTCTTCGTGTGTTTTGTCAACTGTTGCAGAAAAACAGGTTCTGGTTTTAGCAACCAGGATGGAAGAGATACACCCAAAGAACGAGAAGAATATTTCATGAGGTGTTGCATTAGTGGCACTGGAAAGAGTAGACCTGATGTTATGAAGACCTCAGGGTAGTACGGATTCCCAGTGAGTTAGAGGTAGATTCTGTAATTTCAGCGTTAGACAAATGGTTTCCCATATGATATTGTTATATTTTCACCACTGCTAGCATCTCTTTCTCGATTTGTGCATACTTCCTTTATCTCATTAGCGAATTTTGCTGGGAGTGTTTGGATGGTTGCTCTTATGCCGATCTGGGTGATAATTTTCTGTTTGTCAAGGAGCATAAGACATTTGGTGCCCTTTCTATGCATCACTACGTTCACCCAGTATGTGGATTCATTTTTGACATCCTCTGATTATGTGTCAAGGTGATGAACGCGTGGTCGAGGAGCATTGCATTTGCTTCTCTTTGAAATGTTTCTTCTCTGTTCAGAAGCTCTTCTGTCCTTGTTAGGACACTTCGACTCGATACAGTGATCCTTCTTGCATGCATTGAACATAGGCTGGACATCTACTGTAGTTGAGTGCATGTAAATAGCCACAAAAGAGACATTCTTTTGGGTTTTTTTTATTGGTTCCTTAGCTCTGTTAGATTCATATACCTTTGTAGCAGAAAGAACTTTGATCATTTTGCACTGTTTGTGAATTGCTGAGTTAGGCAGAAAAATCCATTTCATGTGGGGTTTCAGTTCACCGATAAATCACCCCATGATTTTTGCTTTTTAAATAGGTTGTCAAAACGTTAGAGTTTTGACCGTTGGTTTTGTCCATTCAGCCCGGAGCGTTTTCCGGGGCTAAATATAAGCCAATGAAAAGCGCTCTCTTCCTCTTCTACATTCTCTTCGCCGAGCGACCAAGACGTGCTGACCGACTCCTCCAGATAACCAAGGATTCAGACCACATACTCTTAGGACTTTCTCCCTGTTTCGGCTTGAGGAAGAGCAAACTTTTACCCAACACTCCAAGTATTCACGAGGAGAATTATTAACTTCTCCTCCTTGGTTTATGAATAACTGAACCACTTGTTGTTTGTGTGCGACGTTTACACACACTAGTCTGGCATATTTTGTGTTGCTCATTTCAACCCCGAGGATTCCACTCCTCAACAAATAATGCCGTGAGTCCTGCTAGTCTTCAACTCCACTCTTATCAGTCATAGATTTCTGCATCTCTCTTCATATAACCAAGAACTTGGACACTTTCCTTTTGCCTCCAGCTGAACAATAAAACTTGGAAACTTGATATTTCTGTCTTCCTTCTATTTTCGTTAATATAACGGTAAAGGTGACCAAATCAACATTTGCGTTCCGCCCTACCGTTACATCTTCATTGCCCAATCTTCCTCTTATCCCATGCTTTGACTATGAATAGAGGCCTTTTCAGTAATCCTGCAAATGTCTATACTCTTTGGCAGGGAGAGGTTCTGGAGCTTCTGGAGATCTTGCTTCCACAATTTGGTCCCTCAGTATTAAGTTACAACATTCAGTACAAAAATTGCAAGTTCTTGATAGGACTCTTGAGTCGTTATAAAAGGTATCAAAGGCTTCACCTTCTTATTTCCTCAGACGAAAAACAAACATCTCATATGTCTCATTAACGATTCCAACAGGATATTCCTTTAGGGCCTGCAATATGTCCTTTAGAGCACGTTCTGCATCTGGAGTGGCAAACTGCATTCTCTAGTATATTTTCATAGCGTCGTTACCGCAGCAGTTCTCAAACACGGCAACTTGCATTTATCACGGTTTACGGTCCAGTCAGCTCAGTAATGAGTTATTGGACTAACGTTTAAAAAACAGTTTCCTGGAATCTGCCTTGTTCCAACTAAACACGACTTGTTCAGACGCTACAAAATGAAAGTTGGCCATGTCACTTGGCAGAGAAGTAGCGGTAGTAGTAACTGTTGTCTCCTTGATAAACATCTTCGTGATATAGAGAAAAAATTACTTCCAAAATTCAGGAAAAAGCAAATCTGAGATAATAACGAGTAGTTGGTGACAGAATCCAAACAATGTAACAGTACTAAAAAATAGGGTCACTTCTACGAAACGAAATGAATTTCACTATACACATGTGGGACCACGAACGAAGTAAAATGGATACACGTAAAAACAAAAAAGCAAAAGAAAAAACAAACAAGGGAAAACACCTTACTCAGTTTTTGACGACCTGTAGTTCTTAGAGAGTTGTAGAGACGTGTTTCATTTACCAAGCTGCCACTATGTTACGTGAGTAGATGTTAATACATGGTGAAGACAATACAGAGCTTGATAGAACAACGACTTTATTCCTCAGTCGTTACACAGGAGGTGGGCTTTTTTCCTATTCGGAGAGTTACCCCCCTAAAAAAAGGATTTATAATATGGAAGGGGATTGGAAATTGTGTATTGCTTATACACGTTACACAATGTACGTTATTTCCTAACATTTAAGGCATTAAATAATTCCAGACAGGTTGACATGCCGTAAAAATCAATCAATCAAAAATACTAAGTGTGTACTTGTTTATGGGTGATACTGTGATTTATGGTTGGGTGAGTCATTTGATATAAATGTTTATCCTCATATGATTTTTTTAGATGATTGCATAAAAAGTGGAACATTCTAAAATACTTTTATGTATCTATTTTGGAATTTCATTTTAATGTTCTGAACTTAGATTTCAGGATATTCCACCAACACAGAAGACCTATTAGTAAAATTGGCGACTGCAGTCGAGGGCGACTCGAAGACTCTCTTTTCAATAGCTACTATACCGAGGAGTAGGGGAGGGCGGTACTCTATTCCCTAGATTGTTCCACTTTACCCTTGATACGTACCTTATAATGTTGAGTTTTAAGCAAGGCGGCATCAAGTACCATCTTTTGAGTCTTTGGTATGACGGGGATTTAACCCCTGTCTCCTTTTCAACAAGGGTTTTTATAATTATTGCATTTTTTTGTCTAAAATATTAGTGAGTAATTTTAATATGCAATTAGTAACTAAGATTTTTCTTACTTTGATACAAAGCTGGAAGAGTGGTACACTGGTTGAGAATCAAACTCACTATCAATGGTCTGCTTGCATTCAAGGCCTATTTTGTATTTTTTTTTTTTTTTTTTTGTTGGTTAGCTTTTGTGTTCGGTGAAAATATGTGTGTGGCAGAGGAGCTTTAATATAACTGGCTGGGGTCTCTGGAGCGGGGGTGCTGTTCCCCTTGGCATTACCCGCCGAAACCAACCGTAGTCAGTTGGAACTCAACTCAAATGGAGCTAAGTAAAAAGAATTAAGTTCATTTGAAGGATTTTATGTTTCATTCAGAATTCTAGAATGGAATTTAAAGAAGGCTTGAAAGCAAAAAAGAAAGAAAAGAAATGAGAATTTAAATCCACCAGAAGGATTTTGTATTACATTCTGAATTCCACAAGAGAATTCAAAGTCAGCGCAAGCTAAAAAGAAGATAAAAGAAGAAAAGAGCCGAAGAAAATAGGTTTCTACAGCACAAGCTAAAAAGAAGAGAAAAGAAAGAAAGAAGCTGAAAAAAGTAGGTTTATACAACGTAATTTTATATTTTAGAGGATTTGTTCCTCTAAGAAAAAGAAGTAACGACTTCAGTCGACTCCAACAACTTCAAAAGTCTCAGACGCCATTACCTGTTCAATCGAACGAGAAGAAAACCGACAAAAGAAGAAAAAACATTATTAGAGACTTTGTCTCGCAGAAGAAAGAAAGACAGAGTGGCTTTTTATTAAAAGAAAAAAGGTCATTTTTAATGACTTAGTCTCTAAGAAAAAAAAAGGAAATTTTTAGCGACTTGGTCTTTAATAAAAAATTTAAAAAAAGAATAGACATTTGTGAAACCTTGTTTAGCTGGAAGGAAGAAGTAGTCACTTCTTTCCCTGTTTTGTGAGTGTATCAGTAGGGGAAAGATTTGAAAAAAATTTTTTACTTCTTTTTGTATTTATGAGTTTTTTGTCATATTTGCATTGGGTCACATATGCAACTAACTGGAGTGACCTTCCTTTTAATAAACTACTTTGAATTTTCAATAAAGATTTCTCTCCCCCTTATTTTATTTTTGCCTTCGTATTTTTGTAATATTATTATTGTTACTAGTGTCTAATTTCGTTGAAAAAATAAAATTGCAATGATATAAATTGATGGGGTGAAAAAAGATCTAAAACATCAGTAAGAAGTTTGTGATTGATATTGTAAGTATGTTTAAAAATGGATATTACGGTGACTGTTTCTATTTTTAGTATTAAGAGAGTTTTTAGTCTTACCTCCATGACACGTTTGAATTTTGAGTTTACAGCAAATTTCTTCTCCTTGAAGTGATACAAAAGTTTAAAGCCAAATATCTGTAAAAGTAGAAATATATTTTTTTAAAACTTTCTATTCAAAGTCTGATATTTTACTAAATAATACAATCTGGAGATGTGGGTGGCCTAGCAGTTAAAAGTGTGGAAAATGAAATTTGCAAGCTAAGCTTGAATTCAGGCTGAGACAGTTTGTGATCGAAAAGGATTTAAATCTTCACTTCTCCAGATATGGCTAACGTAACAGGACAGATTGACTTTTCTAACTTCAGTTGGCAGCCAGTCACTGAAAAGCACAACACTGAATTCAAATCACCACTGATGTATCCACTCAAGAGAAAGGTCTGGAGTGTAGATTCTGTGAATAAATTCATCAAATTGGCTCCCGAATATATAGGGTGTGAATTCAAATTGTTAAAGGCTAATTATTTTACTATAAACAATGTTGTTTATAGCATAAATTAAAAATGACCTGAGTATAGCAATAAAATGTTGTTAAACAAATAATCCAAACCAAACCAGCTCAAATAAAATAGATTTTCAAAAAAATATTTTAAAAATGTTATGCATCACCCTAAAGCAATAGTAGTAGTAGTAGTAGTAGTCCCGAGTGTCCATTTTTTTAATAGGGCATTGTCATTATCATTTCTTCACTAGTTTTTAAATCAAATTTTTGTTTTATTGCAATGCTCAGGTAATTATTTAATTCTACAACAATATGGGTTATATAATGTTGAAATTTGATTTATTTGTAAATCATAATCACGATTATATTTTCAAAATTCATTGCATTTTTTAGTTTAGTTTAATAATCCTTCGTTTGTACACATTTATGTGGTATCAATTATTCCTATTTGATACAAATAATTTTTAAACCGATGTACATTGTGTCTCTTTTCGTTCTTAATGTAAGTCTTGTCTCAATAATACTACATGGTGTCAGAAGTGAAGAAATAGAATCAACATTGATCTTTTACAACTGCTAACGCAAATGTCCTGAACAAACAACGTTGAAAAGAATTTTAAGATCTAGTTCCAGAAATTCGAGTTTTACCTCGTGGCATCATCAAAAACGCTGAAACCAGACTACATTAAATGCACACTCTTTTTGCTTATAGACGATGAAAAATGTTTACAAAGCACTAATATTCACAGACACGGAAAAAAAGAAACTACAATTCGAAAATTTTCGAAACTCGTCCCGGTTAAGAAAGACTTAGCCAACGAAAGATATATATTCAATAATAGAAACCAGATAGAGAGAGAAATGTTCCTGTGTTAACGAACATTACCGAACAAGTGGGGCTTCGAACAATTAAAAGACATGCTGGAACATAATGGGATCCAAAGACCCCCTAAGCTACGGGATTAAGCCACCAGCTGTCACATGAAACCTGCTTTCCGCCTTCGCCACTATTCCTTGTCACTGTCCAAAAAGCAAGCGGACAACAGTAGAGGTCGGAAGCGTTGCTCGTACGCCCGAATCGGGCAAGAACAACACCTACTCAGGAATTCCATCCTACTAAGATGGTGGAGAAATACTCCCCATTGTGACAAACACTGTGAGTAACATTATTATGTGTTAATATTTTTATTTGATCTTCATGAAAATAAATGTCTGAAGGT
This sequence comes from Sepioteuthis lessoniana, assembly GCA_963585895.1. Lineage (NCBI taxonomy): Eukaryota > Metazoa > Mollusca > Cephalopoda > Myopsida > Loliginidae > Sepioteuthis > Sepioteuthis lessoniana. Next base: position 68,174,850 of record OY757906.1, on the reverse strand, counting down.
ATTTGACCAAGTTGTTATTCTTTGGGTACCTTATTATTTTCTTTTTGGGAACTCTTCGAGGTACGGAGCAGTTAATTACGTTAACTCTTTAATAGACATCATGATACGCAATCGAATGATATTAAGTGCATGAAGTGAAAGAGCAAAATCAAACTTAGCTGATCCGGACTTGAACACAGACTTGGTAAAAATGAAGAAACAACAACAACAAAAACCCCCATTATAGAATACACATTTTTTTAGCATTAAAATAATCAACAAAAACATGCATAAGAACATTCTAGAAATTTTGGATCAAAACCGCATTAGCATTGAAATTACATCTTTTATATTTTTCAACTAATCAGCTAAAAACATAGAATAAGAACATTCTAGAAAAACAGGATCAGAAACTAATTAACAGAAAATATTTAGGCTCTAAAATAAATTAGTAAAAATACGAATCTAATTGGTCAAGAAATGTCGACGCGCTTAAATTTTAAGACCTGCATAAAACTATTTTTTGATCCACTACTAAATTATAAATAACGAAGAATTAAATCAACCAGGTCAGTTGTCGGTCATTCAATTCATTTCTTCCACGGCCAAAAAGTCATTCTGTCTACTACACAAAAAGATTGTTCACTAGAGGTCATGAAACCAGCAGCAGAGCGGCAATTAAGATTCAAAGAGAAAGACTTGCGAACTTTTTTCATCAATGCGACACGCTGTCGCCCAAATCTTAAGAAAAACACATCGCAGACTTAATGAAAGCAAAGACCCACACTCACGGTCCATCATTCATATGCACACACACACATACCGACATATGTAAGTAAGAACAATTATTTTTATCCAACTTACTTCGGCCAACCATGGAACCATGTATTTAATAGACTTTATTAACATTTAAACACACACACACGATGTGAACAATCTTATTTTCAGTTAACTGGCCATAACTTTTTCTACAAAGGCCACTCGCACATTATGTTTTTCATTTATTTTCATTCCTATTTTATTATGAATATTAAATTGTTTGTTTTTTAAGGTTCGTTGTTGTCATATTCCATTTGTTTACGTGATTGTAAAAATTTGTGTTGTATTTGTAGTGGAACTAAGCGCGAAGTAATACCCGTAAAATACGGACGAGAACTCACTCTCGCTCGCTACATGCACCTTTACGGACTCTTAAGACGGAAAGGACTTGTAGCAGAAGGTATTCTGGTTTGGAGCGGAATTTAATTTGACGCATAATTTCACCCAATCAGGATGACCTATCCTATTCATTCCAGATCTCCTTTCCCGGGCAGCAGAAATTGGGTAAGCTACCAAACCCAGGCTCTTTAGCTGGACAACGCCGCCCAGTGCAGACGTCTCACTGGCGGCTCTTGAATAGCAGCAGCAGCACAGACACATGAGGGAACCTATCTAATTTATGGATTCCTTGCGTCTAATATCTCTTAGACCAAGGAATCCCAGTTGAATATGAATTAGATACATTCAATACGTTACCACAGGAACAACTTTATGTCACCCCCAAAATTGGCTATGTCAATGCGATGCCTTTATTCCGCTCTCGACACCTAGCTCTCAATTCCCCTCTGGGCCACTTTAATGGAGACAACGCACGCTTCTCCACCAGACGCACAAAACTCACGGTGACTCCAAAGTTTATTTCCTTCAACGGCAACATGGCTTTCGCTAAACTACAGTGAACACAATCCCTCGCACGTCCGACGATACGCGCTGCCTTTCTCAACTCTATCATATCTCCATTTCGTCTCTTACTCACAATCTTTCCTACGAGACTTGCAGCACAAATGCAAACTACATTTTCCATGTTGCAAATAAAAAAACTAATCCCAAAAACATTTCGACTATCGTCATCTTACTTCTTCACCTTTCCTTTATTACCTTACAAACTTAGCGAGGAAACACTACAACGTAAACACACACATACGTTACACCATCTTCCTCGCTAAAAACAAAAAAATTCGGCTAAAAATTTCGGCTAAAGACTCATTAATACACGAACTAAGGTCGAGGCGAGGATAACCAAAGGAAAAGAATTATTACAATAATGACCGAGAGAAAAAGAACACGTGCAACGAGACAAAAATAAATGTGGAATATGTAGCTATCACCTCACGGGAGCAGAGAATGCGAAGGGATAGACATGCAGAAATTGTCTAAAAGTTGGATATCTTAAAAAATGTGCCGAGGAGAAAACAAAGTACACTATATCAACGAGTCACAACCGGCGAGTAAAAGAGATGAAGATAGCCACTACAACTACTTTGTTGTCGACAAAGTAGAGGTAGCAGGCGCGACTAGCTCTGACGACCCACACTAGACGGTAGACTTGCCGTTAGAAGGGTTAACAGTCCCATTGAAACTTGACACCGGAAGCAACGTCAACATTCTACCGATGTCCTAGTACAAAAAGAAAAAAAAAAGAAAAAAAGATGTAAGCCGGTGTTATCTCCGACAAAAATACAGCTGACATCTTACACTCTTACACGGTCGACAAAGTCGCAATTGTAAGGAAAGTAGACAATATCGTTGAAAGAAAAGGTACTTTACATATTTTATGCTTCATTCTCCCAAAAGCGTTCAACATATACAAGGGAAAGTTTCGTGTGATAAACTGCATCTAATTAGGCATGTAAACATCCAAAACCCGGACAAAAAACATCCTAGTTACAACAGAAATAGGATGCGGGACGCGTAAATATAAAACACCCGATGCAGTACTTGTAATTGAAGCATGCAGAAAAACCCATTCACCATGCTTAACGAGATCAAAGCTGAATTTGACCAACTAGAGCAGGAGAGAATGATAAAAAGAGTAACTCAGCTGACAGAATGATGAGAGCGCGATGCATATCGTGCATAAAGCAATCGGAAAACTAAGCATCTGCCTGGACCAACGAAAATTCAATAAAGCAACCTTCTGTGAGCATTTCAAATTACCTACACACAAGAAAGTAATGGTGTGAACAGCAGAAGCAAGAATATTTTCCAAGTTGGACTGTTCAAAAGGATTCTAGCTGCAACAATTAGATGAAGAAAGTTTCAGCTTATGCACCTTTATAATACCAAAAAGTAGATTCAGTTACTAAGAGATTACCCTTTGGGATATCGTCAACGCTTGAAATATGTTCGAGGGCATGCAAAACGTGGAAACCTCAATGGCTGATATAGTGATTTAGGGAACGGGCAGAAAATCACATTTTCAAACAGTGAAAAAGAGCTCGATATTTGCAAACGACGTAACACTCAACAGAGAAAAATATCAAGTTGCCATGACGGAACTAACATTCCTGGACGACCGATTCAAGGCCAATGGTTTGAAACTAGACCCAGCGAAGGTGAAGCTTATTGTAGAATTCACAACATCTTAGGAACAAGCGGGCGTATCAAGATTTTTAGGTATGGTCAAATATTTAACCAGATACGCAGAAAATCTTTCTAAACGAACATTTCATATGAGGAGTCTACTAAAACGTGATCTTCACGTGGGGACCAGAACACGAGAAGGAATTTGACGAATTGAAAAATCGGTTATTGTCACAACCTCTGATACAGTTCTACAATCTGCAAATTCCAACAAAATTTTCATATGATTCAAGCAAAAAGGAGACCAGTGGCTACCTTTCATTTATTCATCCTGTGCAATAACGAAAACAAAAAGTTTACCCCGATAGAAAATTAAACCCTTGTGATACAGTTCGATTTTAAATGTTTCCATAAATATAGATATGGAAGACTAGTGTAGCTTGAAACGGACCACAAACCATATTTAAAAAAAGCACTGAACGATTGCCCTGCACGATTATAACGAATCAGGTTCATAGTTAATATGACCCGCATACCAGCTGCATACCTGAGAAGTCCATGCATGCAGCAAATGCATTGTCGCATGCAGTAATGGTAGATGAAAAAATGAACATTGACCAAACGGAGATCGATATTGAAGCTTGGATAGAAACCGTGAAAAAAATTTGAAAGGATAAAATATGCAATGTAAAGAATTTAGAGTAAAATTTAATTTGTAGGAAATGACACTACAGCCTAATTTCGTATTTAACTGGGTAATGTTTTTATGGGTCTTTAGTGTGTAATTTTAAACGTTATGTTCAAACGGTAAGTTCCGCAGCTTTCTTGTTCGGATACTGATTCGAAAAGATAATACAGACAATAAAGTTTTTGAAAAGGAATTTTCTACAAAAGAAATAAGAAAGAAACGGATAGAAAAGATAAAGTGTTGCAAATTTTAGTGCAATTTGCCGGAACTTATCTGAGAGAGTGTCCGGGAAACAAAGTTCTTTGAATTTGAGTATTTTTCTTTTTAGTTTTGTCGAAATGTTTCAGTGTTCATTTAACAGAATCCTCGGTTGAATTTTCTTTCAGTTGTTTTAATTGGTAGAATTTCAGTAATCGACTTTCGTTTAATTTCAGTTTTATTACTTGGGAAGCTACTTGCCTGTTGAACTTATTGGCTATTCAAGAAGCGAGTGAGGAAACCTTTCTGTCGGATATTTTTTCTTGCCTTCAGTTTTGTTCCTGAATTCGCACTGAGGATCTCAATAGTAGTTCTCGACAAAAAGATGAGGTAGCTTTTTGGTGCCGTTTGGTCTGGGATTACTTCTCCCTTTTCCACTCTGGCCAAATCAAGTGCCGCACGTGGTCGGCTTGATTTTTTTTTCTTAGAAATAAATTTTTATACCGTGAGAAAATATGTACTAATTTACAAACAAAAATGAATAAAATAAAAGACAGCATCCGACTAAAAAAATATATAACACAAGGTTGGTCAGAAATAATAAGAAATTGCAAAGCTGAAGCACAAACCTATTTTGACTACAGAATGGATTTGATGCTGTTCCACGATATACTGAAAAGCGAACGGGTCGTAATCCCAGCGCAATTAAGAACTAATATCATTGAAAAGATACACGCAGGCCATCAAGGTAAAAAAAAGGTGTAAATACTGGGCCAGAGAATCCGTCGTTTGAGTAAGAATCAACAAAGATATCAATGGAATTGTCCAAAATTGTGAGTTGGAACTTACTGAGATGCACAACTAAAACATTCTCTTATTTGTCATCAAATACCACCCCGACCATAGTAAAAAGTGGCGGTAGACTTATGTAAACATGGTAAAAAAGATTACCTGATAGTAGTGGATAGTCACTCAAGTACCTGGACCCCTACAAGGTACCAACACAAACGAGTGAAACCATAATCAAAGCTATGTAACATAGCTTTAGCAAATTTGGAGTTACTTGGAACTTCAAAAGCACAACATCCCCACCACTATACCCACAATCAGGTGGACTGGTAGAAAAAAACTGATACAAAAAAAGGAGAACAGTTAGAGTTCGAATACGGGACCCTATAAAAATGGTGGAGTAAGCCCAGCACCATAAGATCAGAAGAAGCAACATGCTCATTGCAGGTTTAGCCGTAGGTTTTGGCGTAGTGAAATTGTTATTGTTGTTTAGCCGGAAGAGATATTTTGTTGTTAGCAGGGAAGATGGTTGTAACGTATGTGTGTTTACATTGTGTTCTTTCCTCGCTTTGGGTTGTTAGTCCCCTCGCTAAGTTTTAAGGGTAAATAAAGGTAGAATGATGAAGTAAGATGGCGATAGTCGAAATGTTTGTTTTGAGAAATAAGTTTTATTTGCTGCAGGGAAAATGTAGTTTGTGTTTGTACTGCAAGACTCGTGGTGAGTAAGATTGTAAGTAAGGAGACGAAATGGCGTTATGAGAAAGTTGAGAAGGTTGAGATGGCAGCGTGTGTCGTTGGACGTATGAGGGATTGTGTTCGTTGTAGTTCAACGAAAGTCATGTTGCAGTTGGAGTAAATGAACTTTGGATGTCATCGTGAGTTTGGTGTGTCGTATTTTCGGGGAGGAGAGTATGCGTTGTCTCCATTAAAGTGGCCCAGAGGTTAATTGATAGCTAGGTGTCAAGAGCGGAATAAAAGCATCGCATTGACATAGCCAATTTTGGGGGTGGCATAAAGTTGTGCCTGTGTTGAATGCATCTATATTCAACTGGGATTCCTTGTGAGGAATCCATAAATTAGATAGGTTCCCTCGTGTGTCGATGCTGATGCTAGAAGATCCCCCAGTGAGACGTCTGCACTGGGCGGCATTGTCCAGCTAAAGAGTGTTGCTATTGCTAGTGAAGAACGGCCAGTGTGACGTCTGCACTGGACGGCGTTCTCCAGCCAAAAAGACTGGGTTTGGCAGCTTACCCAATTTGCTGCTCGGAAAAGAAGATTCGGGGTGAATAGGATAGGTCATCCTGATTGGGTGAAATTAAGTGTCGAATTAAATTGCGCGTCAAACCAAAATACGAAATTTTTTTCCCCTACACAGGTATTGACAAGCTGATGGTGCATTAATACGATGGAATCATTGGGATCTGCTAAAGATACGAAAGAATAATGTGTCAGAAGAAATATCATGGACCCCTAAACTACAAGAATAAAGCCAATTATCAAATGGTGAAAACAAAATAAGGACCAGCTCTTTCCACTGAAAACCAAAAGAATTTTGGGATGCAACGAGACTCAGCAGAGATAGACAATACAGGACAACTGCAATGATCGGTTCGGACAGTTAAACCACCACAGAAAATGAGCTTATAAATAGACAATTGAATTCTGTTACTTTAGTTTATATTCTTGTCTTGTTAGATTAGTAACACCCCCCACACACCCAAAATATCTTAAAGGTGTTGAGTTGTAAGAAGTTGAGTAGAACTATTTGCTGACGTCTTCTCGGGAGGCCGAGCAGTACCCCTAATAATAAAATTCTATATGCATACAGCGTCTCTTTTCGTTCTTAATGTCAGCTTTCTTTCAACAATGCTACACACAGGATTTACACTCCTATATTTCTTAAACGGCCGCCGATGAGAACATGTAGCAGAAAATTTTTTTAGAAAAATAGAATTCAAGATTCATTTGTACCCGAAAAAAAGTGGTGGGGCGTCGGTAAATTAAATAGTTTCAGGAATTTGATTGGACAGAGTAGTCACGTACCGTTGCTTGCACCTACGTACCGCATTTTGAATTTGCTCCGTACAAAAATAATCTTACGTTTGGAGCTGGTCCTGTGATATGGATACCTATATAGTCAACACTTTCGAAAGCTTTTTCTCTGTCACTCTCAGTTCTTCCCAGCGAGCGACCCATAGCTCGAGACAACTAGACGCTTCGGACACACAGCCAAAAATCGGACAACAAACAGCCAGCACTTCAAGATTCTAAATTTTACAAGGACCTCAAAGTCGCTTCACACATACAGGTACACATGTTTAGTTGGCGGCCAGACGAACACTTCGCTGCTATGTACTCTTTAGTTTCTCAACACACGTACACACAGATATATTAGAACAAAATACACATTCGCATTATATTTGTATTAGACACACACATAAACACACGAATATATCACAAACAATATTAGAACATTTTTCTACCCTCTATTGTTTCTTCTTAGTTTTCGTATGTAAACCTTTTTATGCTGTTGCGTCGTTAAATTTCTTTTTGTCCGCGTTGTCTATATTACTTGTGTTGTGATGCCACCCTCTACAAAATTGCAGGCGCTATACATTTAATTTTACCTCCACACTAGCATATCAAGGAAATTTTATTTGAGGGATATTATATTCCACAATTAGTTCAAAGTATTTTCCAAGAGTCAAAATGTATATAATTAAAAGAAAAAATCTCTAATTGATCCAAAAGATATAAAATTTTTGAAATGGTAAGTGACTTTTGGCTCACCCTATACAAGGTGTAACAAAAATTAGAGGAAAAAAATAGCCTAAAATTAATGAACAAAAAATACTTAAAATAGATTTGATATTACCGGTTGGGATAAAAACATATTAAAGTAGTCCACAAAAGCTTTTTCTTGAAGCAAATCACTCAATTTTTCAACTGGCATGCTTCACCTACAAAAGAAAGGTTGAAAATGTGAGGCCAGTGATACATTTTAATTAACGGAAAGCATTTACAATTATTGTGTTAGTATAGCATTTATTCTAAGGCTACCAGCAACAAATAAATGAGTAAATAATTCGTTTATTTCTAACAATTTATTAACCAGCACGTAAAACAATGAATAACAATTTACAGTCCTTCCTGTGTATAAAGTTGAATTTAGGGGACTTACCGGTGTGCTGAAGAAGATATCTGGTATCTTAGGGTTGTCTCTATGAGACCTTTAATGTCACTGCCTCACAGAACGCCTGGTGGAATCTGTCAGACTGGATTTGGGATTTTGTGCCAAGACTTCTGGGCACATCACGTGATTAGTATATTCAATCACAGAGAGCCTCTCTCTCTCAATCAATCCATACACAGGAATTACCATTTTACAAACCCAACACAATGATTTTGTTCATGTTAATTTCAAACTTTGAAACCTGGGCATACTTTAAAATACCTACGCCATTATTTTAGAGTTGCATCCCTTTAGAATCTTTACGCGTTGTTCCCGGTTTTGGTTATTCGCCATTCGTACCATTCCATTTAATAAATGTACGTGCTGCATTTTTCTAACTTATCTTTGTCCTTCATTTTACCTTTTGACGTGGTTTCAGCGATTCAATGACATAGGTCTAACGAAATATCTTTATATTTCCTCTATCTGAACAACTACAGTAGTAGTTTGACGGTACAGCTTAAACATGTAAGTGGAACAACTTTTAATTCATTTTTCATCCAACATACAAAACCATATATGGTGGCAAGCTGTGCTCCCAAGAAATAGTCCCTAAATAAACATGAAAACATCCCTATGTTCGAAGCATGGTGACAAAACTTGGTACATACAATATCCCTGAACCCTAATTTTTTACCGTTTCTTCTTAACAGCTTGAGTTATTTATTATTATTTCTTCGACCATATCAGGTCGAAGAAATAATAATAAATAACCCGATTCGCGGACTGACAAGCGGCGGAAATAATAACATCTCTCACACTTCGCGACGGCCGACTGGACAGAAAGTATCACATTAGAAACTTACATAAGTAGAAATTGCCAGTCATCTCCCGAAATGCTATTGTGAAACAATCTACTTCCATCCAGTTCATATGGTAAGCAATGCGCGTGCATTTTGGTTTTCAATCTACCAGTGCACGCTTCTTAGATTTAAATAATATTTATCTGAAATCGAACGAACGATCTCTTTCAATGCTAAACCAGTTTTGTCAAGGATATTTTGCTACTTCAGGGTGAGAGGAATCAACCATTATGGAGAGCCACTGAGTACTGACGAAAAAATATACTTCATCGATGGAGAACATTATAACTATGAATGGCTGCACCTTCCCAACAAGGACTTACTCATCCTCATGAAACAACGGTATAGACCTAACCCCCGTTCTATTAGTCTAGCTAGCATGAAGCCAGATATATCAATGGCCTTTGACAAGCCTCCTAAATGAAATCCACACTATCAATGATGCAAAAGTCTTACGTACAACTTTTTGGAAGTAAAACACACTTTCTGGAACTCAATTTCGATCCCTTATGACCTGTAAGACACATAAAGTTCGCCCATAATGTTAAACAAGCAGGAAAATTTAGCTTTGATCACTTGAGTACTAGCAAGTTTCTATCTACTGTGAATCGTCGGTTCATGAGTCATGCAAGTCTACCTTTAGATGATTTTCCAACAGAAGAATTGGTGGAAGAATCATATGACACTCAAATAACCCCAAGAAGACTCTACTTTCACGCACCAGATTTTTCATCCTCTCCACGAGTTAAAATTTAAAAATCTGCTCCGATGAGGGTGTATTACAACCATCATTTATTACACATGACCCTTGATAGTGAAGCTGAAGTCAGTACGGTAAGGGCTTCCACTGCTAATCTTCTCAGCGTCAAAATCATGTCTACCAACCAAAATTCTCAACAGAAAGTTAGTAACACCCCTTAAAATTTGTGGAGGAAACTAATTTCGATTTGACTTGAGAGAAGATTCCCCGACATATGGATGTTTGGAAAGGTGTTGACTGTTTTGCTAGAATACCATTCAAACGATGAGAGCATTCATCCTGCACATGAAATTCAGAGCTCTTTCTACTACTGTTTGGCCTGGCTCATTGAAATAATGCTACAACAGTGTTTCTCCCCAGACTGGCCCTTGAACCACGTATTTACCAAATTAAAATTCCAGATCTGCGGTCTAAACCCTGAAATCCTTCAAGTCAATGATGCAAACAACTTCAAACGACTGAGGAAAAATGATAATTTCTGCTAAGTTCTACTGACTATTATACCCACAAATGGTGGCCACAATTGTGAAGGTAACGTACCTGGGCATTCGAAGCGCGCACGAACGTGTCTGGCTTGTAGAGCGGAAACCGATATGACTGCCTCGAGCATATTTGACGAGAAGAGATCTCGAACCAGCGAGAGGTAATTTACACGTATGCAGATTCTTACGAGATCTCACGATAATACAAATACGCACGGTAACGGCTGAATGGGCTGATTTGTTCTGAGTGCATTTGCCCGACGAACGTGTTACATCTCAAGGAAGGAAGGAAGGAAGGAAGGCGAGAACCAGAAGGAGAGAGAGAAAGAAGGAAGGAAGGAGAACGAGGGAGAAAGTGAGAGAGAAGGAATAGCTACTGAGAGAGAGGGAGAAAGCGCTCGACTCAATACGCCCTGAAACTAACAACAGTGTCCTCTCTTGAATTAATACAAGAATCAGTTTCCTGTTGCCTTTTACGCCCGCTCTTGACAACAACAATGTATCAGCAGATATAAAACCCTTTACTGCGGCGAAAATATCTCAATCTCTTGGCACTTTTGATTTTTCTCACAATATAAAAGTTTACCCAAATCGAATTGAAGACGAGAAGACACGACAACGATTCTTCACCATTCTTCGAGAAAATGATTCACTATTTAATTCATCATTCATAGACCTGTTGGAAAATTTGAGTCACTGATCAACATTGGACCTACAAAACCATCACAACAAAAGGGATATCTGCCGCGGTATTCTCGGGGAAAATTATTAATATTCCAGGAAAAATGTGACAAGTTGAAGTCCTTAGGAGTTCTAAGAAAACTGAAAGAACTGGGAATCACCACTGAGTATGTCAACCGTTTATTCCTCGTAGCCAAACGCACAGATTAATCACTACATTTGAAGATGTTGGCCGGCACTCAAAAACCAAACCATCTCTAATGCCAGACGTTGACGCCACACTGCGAAAAGTGGGTCAATGGAAGTACATAATTAAGAGTGACCTTACAAGCGCCTTCTACGAAATTCCCGACGGCAAACAATCCATGAAGCACTGCGAAATCATTACACCATACAAGGGTGTCCGTGTTTATACACATTGCGCTATGGGCATGCCTGATTCTAAAACAGCACTTGTAGAAGTCACGTTCGGTATCCTAGCCCAACGGACTGGTATTGTCGCTTAACTTGCAGATGATCTACATTGTGGCGCAAACAGTATGGACGAACATCGAAAACTGGGCCAGCGTAATGAAGACCCTGGACACCTGCGCACTTCGATTGTCTGGCCCTAAGATAGATATCTGTTCACGATCTGCCACTATCCTAGTTTGGACTCAAGAAATACTGACAGCTGGACAGCACAGGATTTCAGCACTAACTGCTATTCAGGATAGAAGCTGACGCCCAAGTTAAAAATAGATATGTATCAACAGCAAATCGATCACGAGTTGTGATTGGCTATAAGTATCTCAAGCTGAGGAGCCGTGGGAGTGGACGCGGCATAGAAAAGAAGAAAAGGAGTAGTTGGACACGAGACGCTATAATGTGAAGGCGGGTCAAAAATTACAGCACCCGTTTTGGGGTGAGCCCCGAGAAAGAATCTCACACCTGATGCGAAGATGTGAAGATAGAACCATGCCATATAACTCGAAATAAACCTCCATACGGGCGAAGTACAATTGGAGGTCACTTCTATAGTATATCGGCATAACCATAATTAAAGATTTCGCACTGTCACGCATGACAAGAATATAAGCAGTGGCCGTGAGTATTTTACACTTGCGACGAAAATACCAGCAGCAGTCACCTGCGTTCCAGGTAATTGTGATCTCAACAACTGTTCTCTTGTTGACTTTCCACCAAGCAGTAATGATGCTGCTAAAAGTGAGAAGAGCTTAAAGAATTATGACACCAATCTCGCTGTTAGGCGCGTGTCTTGAATGAAGAGGATGGAAGGAGATGTTACATGACCGAAAGAGATCTCTTCTAAATTCTAGTACACACAAAATAATGATTGCAACTAGCACCCACGAGAGCATTTACCGGATGTTATCGGCGCTGAGACTTTCTTTAAAATGGAAAAAAAGGGGTTTCTGTGCATAGGATCAGGAGTTTTCCCGTTGAGGAATTGTACGGTAAATTGCGACCACGTGCGAACCGAAAATAAAGCATTCTTCATCCGTCATACTCTTGATCCTCATTTTTGTACCCGTGCTACCATCACATATATATTTTTTATTTTTCTGGTTTAGATAATCCATATTATTTTGAGATAAATTACTAATTATATACCAGACATAAGTAATTTAAATACGTAAAAAATTAATTAAATATTGACATCAACCATTATGGCAACCAGTTTCTACATCTGTCTGCAAGTTATGTCAAGCCATCATATCAAGGGGTGGCAAATCAGCAAAAACTTTTACAACGACTAATATGTTAAACCATTTTAGAAAAATTCATCCAAAAGAAGCAAAATTTGCATATAAGAAAAGGAAACACGATGAATGTTCAGGAACAGACATTCCAGAAACAAGTAGCAGCAACTACGAGCCTCCAGTGAAACACCAAACAACTATAGAATCTATATTGGCCAAGAAGAAAATTTGGGATATTAATGACCACAGGTCACAAGAGATCCATTATCTGATAGGAGAAATTATTGCTGTTGATATTCAACCATATTCTGTAACATCTGACATTGGATTTAATAGGCTTATTGCAAAACGTTGTCCAAATTACAGTATTCCATCAAAAAAGCACTTCACTGAAAAAATTCCAGATATATTTACAAAAGTAAAAATTCCAGATATATTTACTAAAGAAAAAACAAAAATTCAATCGTCTCTTGATGAAATTAGCAGCATTTCTTTGACTACAGACATTTGGACAGCTAGTTCAAATAATGCTCCCTTTCTAAGTTTGACAGGTCATTGGCTTTCAAATGGCTTTGAACAGTGCAGAGTTGTGCTTAGAAATTTTCCATTCCCTGGTACACACACAGGTGCACGAATAAGTGAAGAATTGCACAATGTTCTGGATGAGTATAAAATCTCCAATAAAGTTTTTTTTAGTCTTGCAGGATTCAGGAGCAAATATGGTTGCTGGTGTCAGGGAATGTAGTTTACTCACTATCATGCTCCATACATACATTGCAACTCTCAATAAATGACTCATTATTTTCCCAACAGGCTGTGAAGACAATCATTTCAACAAACAGAGTATAGTCTCTCACTTTAATCGCTCTCCATATGTGACCACACGGTGGAATTCAATATATTATATGCTGAAAAGTTCTTGTAATGTATGCTGTTGATTCCTACCGTAACAACTTACCAATGGGAACTTGTTCAAAAAATTTTCCAGTTACTGAGTCCATTTGAAGAAATCACCAAAGAAGCAAGTAACAGGATTCCAACCATATCAATGATAATACCGACAATTTTAGCTCTGAGGTTATTTCTGTCAAAAGCTGTCCAATCTAATTCTAATATTTCTGACTTTAATGGAATCCTTCTTACCACTGTCGAACAATTCAGTGAATGAATGGAAACAAGATTTTCATCCTATCTAAATGATAAAAAACTTGTGTGTATCTACTTTCCTAGATCCAAGATGCAAATTTAAATTTAAAAAAAAATGACATGGAAAACACCATTAAGAATTGAATTCTACATCTACTTTCTACTGATGATAATGAAGCATATTCAGGATATTCTACTGATGAAGAATATTCAGCATATTCAGGATATTCTACTGATGATAATGAAGCATATTCTAGTGATGATAATGAAGCATATTCAAGCTCTGCTGAGGGTCAAGAAGATCAAATTGAAATTAAAACTGTATCTCTTTCAAGCCTGTTAGGTGAATTAGCTTCAAATAAGCCTACAGTAACAAATCCAAACTTAGAGCAGGTAAAGGCTTTGTTAAACCTGGAGTCTGCAACTGCAAGTACAAGAGATATACAAGAAGCTATCTAAACTAAATCTAAACTTAAAAGGAGTAAATCCCTTATTCATAAATGCACAAAAGAACTTGATCATTATGTAGCTTTACCACAACTCGCAAGAGGTGATGACCCATTTCAGTGGTGGAAAAAGACACAGGAGACCTTACCACTACTGAGTAAACTGGCTTCAAAATATTTAAGCGCACCACCTTCATCCGTAGAGAGTGAGAGGATCTTTAGTACAGGTGGTAATGTGTATGAACCTACGAGGAACAGGATGTGTCCCGAGAATGGAGAAACTAATGTTTCTACATTACAACTTAAGAGTATTCAACTTTAAATACTGATGAGACGATGAGAGCAGAGGAGACAGACAGCAAGAATAGAAGAGGAAGTAGAGCAGCAGCAGGTACAGAGCAGAGGTAACCACTGCAGCATGCTCCAGTGGAAGCAGAATTTCAGCTTATAGTTATTCACTAAAGAATTGGAATTTTTACTTTGTAGTTAGTTTGGAATTTCTTTTTTTCTTATCTAGTTGTTTAATTATATTCATTTAAGAATTGGAAATTGTACTTTGTATTTTGTAATTTCATTTAATAAAGCAAAAAAAAAAAGGCAAAAAGCCATAATAGCAGCCAAACACTTAACAAATGTCAAGTTAAATTGGCTGTTACTGTGTTAATGTGTCAAAGCTATTTGATGAGTCACTTCGCACTGATGAAATGGTTTAAATTTAATCGGAAAGAGAAAAGTAATTAATCTGCCGATTAGTCAGCAAAGCGGTCGATTACCGATTAATCAGCAAAGAGGCCAATAACCGATCACCTGCCGAGTAATCGGTGCACCCCTATTTACAATAACTACTTGTGCTTTCCAAGGAGATGAGCTTGCTTCGATTACTCTTTCCACTTACAAGTGTTCGACATCTTGGGCAGGAAATTGTTGATCTACATCAATATATATACGATAATGAGCTTTCAAACTTGCAAACAGCCACAGCACCACCAAATTAGATGCAGTTAAGCTAAAAATTTTGTTTTTCAGCTCATTTACACTCAGATCAGTTTCAGTTTTGCTGTGTAAAAAAATGACAGTTGTATGTTGTTTTTCAAGATTGAGACCAAGAAGTATCTCTTCACAGAGATTCTGAATTATTTCTTGCCGGTTTATTTTTTTTTTATTAAGGTTAATGTTCCCATGATATACATCCTTAATTGGAGTATGTTTAGAAGACATGTCGTGCCCAGTTTAAAGTGTAAACAAATCAGCACACTCCAATTC
This sequence comes from Sepioteuthis lessoniana, assembly GCA_963585895.1. Lineage (NCBI taxonomy): Eukaryota > Metazoa > Mollusca > Cephalopoda > Myopsida > Loliginidae > Sepioteuthis > Sepioteuthis lessoniana. The sequence goes on along the minus strand of OY757906.1, from coordinate 68,159,338 downwards.
CTCCATCATTTTCGCTCTATTTATATTTTCAGCAGTCAGACAGCTCGCTCGTTGGTACGCCAGTGGGCCCTGTCCAATCAAGGCAAACTTGGGGCCGTAAGGCCTCTAGCTTCGACTGGGCCACCTTTGGGTGGGCGAGATACATCAGAATCCAGCTGGGATCGAGCCTCAGCTCGTGCCTAAGCTTCCCCTCATCTAATCTTTACTTTAATCGACCTTCGGGTCATTGACCTTGTGTCAAGTCCTGTCCAGTGGGAGGTAGCGACAAATATCGCCCGTTATTACAATTCTTTAGAATTCGGACTCGGAAGCAAAGCTCTCAAAGAATGATCCTACATCTAGTGGTCGCATCCACCTTATACCTACGTAGATATGCGAAAAGGTCCTTTTAAGGACCATTAGAGGTCTTCATCCATTGTGTTGGAGCATCTCTGACAGTTCTCATGAACTTGTCGAAGTAGATGGCCTGGAAGCAAACACGAAAAGGATAATAAGACCATCCGGTCTTAACCATTTCGGTCGATTCCTGCTCATGCAGCGTTAAGGCACGGTAGTCTTAGCCACGGTTTACCCGAACGTTCATCGGCTACGCAAACACGACACTGTAGTCTTAGCCACGACACTCGTTCGCTCGTTCCTCGGCTACACAGAGCTAAGACACGGTAGTCTTAACCACGACACTCGTTCGCTCGTCCCTCAGCTACACAGAGCTAAGACACAGTAGTCTTAGCCACGACACTCATTCGCGCGTTCCTCGGTTTCACAATCTTAAGACATACCAATTGTTGGTCATACCACTCGTTCGTTCGTTCTTTGGCACTGAAAAACTAATACACGGTAGTCTTAGTCACCTCGTTTGTCCGTTCGTTCCTCACCCACATAGAGCTAAGATACGGCAGTTTTAGCCCACTCGTTCAATCCTACGCAACAAAATTACCAGCACCAACTGCAAACCATCTCCAGAATTGCAGCATCTAGTCCACGAATTACTCACTGCTCGAACTATCATCAACACTTGAGACCACATCGACACCTCCCCGGTTAAACCAAAGTACTGCACAACCGGAACATCGATCATCCAGCTGTCTCTACTATCAACGATGACCACCAGCTGTCTCTACCAACAACGACAACCACCAGCTGTTTCGACAATCGACGACCACCAGCCGTCTCTGCTATCGGTGACTATTCCACCAGCCGTCTCTACTATTCCCATCGTCAATACGACCATAAATATGTCACCTACAAAATAAATCGTCATGTGTTATGACTTATTTCGCTTTGTTCTCTTCATTGTCTTCCGGCTGTCAATTTTCTCACACGAACAACAAAAATAATTTGCAGGGTCGACGTTCTTATTGACCCCGCAGCAGACATTGCTAATGTAATATATTCTGCACCAGGCTAAATTTTCAGTTTAAGTCTCCATGCTAATTTATATTCCATATAGCTACTAGAACTGGCCGGGTCAATTAGTGCCGAAGTGGAATAATTGTTTATCAAAATAGGATTAGTGAAAGATGATAAACAGCGGTGGGTATGGTTACCAGAATTTCATTTAATTCGTCAGCACCAATAGCAGCAGTATCTTTCTGTTTTCGTTTAGACCGGCACACCTTTGCTCAGTGATCAAATTTTTTTACCAGAATTACATTCAGTACTTTTAGCAGGACGCCACAAAACCAGAATTGTTTTTTGTAGCACCAGTACGTCGAGCAGAGTTCGTTTATAAAAAGACAGTACAGTCTTAAGGGTTAGTAGCTGGCTCTCAAGCAAACATTGTCGTATCACATTGATTAATGAATGCTTCCGTAACCAATTCCCGGTGATGCTCTTCAGCAGAAGTGACCACAAATTGACAGTTTTTATGGGCTTGTGTGGTCCCTATAGGAATTTGTCAATGCTTCCAGTCGAGGATTATCGTTTTGTAGCTTAAAGATAACGTGCAAATATCATTTTTAATCTTTTGATAAAATATTTGTCCAGGGTGTGAGGGTAGATTCGTACATCGCACAGTCTAATATGAGTCTGCATACAGTAGCGGAGAAACACTTTATTTGTCAACGTAGTTGGTTTGGAGACTTGAATTGGCATTTGTCAATTAAATGTTTGAGTGGAATTTTGCAGTGCTGATATTCTCTTTAAGCTTCTGGGTTGTTCGGGTCTATGTTTGATTTGTTTGGGTACAGGATACACTCCACCTTTAAGTTGAATAAATTGTCATGAATAAGGAGAAGAACGTTTTACTCATGTGTATATCGCCAGGTTGCCATCTAATTTGTAAAAACTGTTACATGGCATAATTAAGTGAAGTAGATTTCGATTTAAAGAGAGTTTTGTTAAAAGGGTAGAACTAGGGGAAGTAGACAATAGCATTAAATAAAGATAAGAATTGACCATATGACGTGTCCTATTATAAGTGAAACCAATTTTCAATTTATACACATATCAAAATACATCTTACTTAAAAAGTTTATTTATCTGCAGAGCTAATGAAATAAAATACTGGGTGACTGAAAAGTTGGAAAGCATTAAATGGAAGACATTTGCAGAAAATTATCTTCCATAATTAAACAAATAAATTTTCCTAATAGTCATGTACAGAAATATTATTTTATTTATTGAATAAATATGAAAGTTATAACGGTTTTCAAAGGTAGCAGGATTTTTGTGTCACTTTATGAACCAGAAAACAGCCAGATTGATTTTGCAGAGTTCAAATATCATCACCAAAAAAGAACCAAGTATATTTTTATGACCCTTTTTTTATTAACTAAGCTTTGATTATTCCAGTAAAAGGTCACCAGATATTTCAAAATAGTCACCCATCTAAGTACTGACTATATTTAATGCTGCTTATCTTTGATGATCAGATGAAAAACTGGTGCTTTCAGTTACTTGATCAAAGCTTCATCATGCAGAAAGCCACAAGAATCGAGCACCCACTGGGGATGGCATTGATTATACAGTTGTAATGATCCAATATTCTTCAATAGACTAACTTATTGACAATTGCTCTCTGTAGCAAGGTAACCTTTTTTAATAAGAAGCGTTCATTTCTAAATAGTTTATTAAAAATTACACATTCTACTTTTTTTTAATTATACAAGCTTTGTTAACCGCGTCAGTCTTCTTTCCAAATAAAGTTATGACTTTCTCTTACAATGATTTTTACAGTACACCCTATTGTTTAAAACTTTGGCAACTCAAATTACAGTCCACTTGATTATTGTCAGGACAGTGAAGTTGATACAAGGTTAGTCTAGAAAGTAATGAGAATTTTTTTAAATATTTTGCCGGATAACAATCCTAATTGAAAATCTGCTCAACAGTATTGAGCTAGAACATATTTGGCTCTTAGAATTCACATTTATCTCAGTAATCTTGCCAAGTGTATTTGAGGGTTTAAAAAAAATAGAACACAAAATTAATTTTTTTTGTCAAACTTCATGGCAGTTCAACAGAAACTTTCAATAAGTTAATGCAGGCTTATCGAGATCAAGTTCTTTCCTAGGTATAGGTTTTATGCAGAACAAACTATTTATTGAGCAATACATTTAAAATGATTAGATCATTAGTATAGCAACTTCCAGTACAATTTTAAACTGAATTTTGTGGGGATCTACATTCAAGCAGTTCGTCATGTTTTGATCATTTAAATTCTTGATATAATGAAGATAGCTCGGAACTGCTAGTTGGAATCTTGTACAGCTTCCTAAATAGATTATAAAGAATAACTGACACAGTTTCATTACTTTCAAGCCATACTTTCAATGAAAAAGTTTTTGGAAGAAAAAAAAAATTCCTATGGTACCACATACCCCTTACTTAACTGGTCGATTATTTCCTGTTCCCCAAAAGCAAAACAGATTTGCAGTTGATATTTGGGAACTGTTGAGAACGTGACTGATTATGACAAACCAACAGAAGGCATTATTGAAAGACTTCAAGATTTGCCGCACTGTTTCCATGAGATATTTGTCACTATCTGCCTTCCTAAGCGAACCATTTTAAAATAGATTTGAGTCACTGGTTGTTCATCCTTAATATTTACTACCAGAAAAATTATGCAAACATTAACTTTAGAGGTGCAGAGAGTACATTTTGATCTCTTTACAGAAGTCATTCACATTGGCTATAAATAAATGAAAATCATTATCATAACATTAGTAGAAAATTTCAACTGAGAATTTGTGTAAGTTTTGGCAGGTTTTTCCTGCATATCAACTCTTGTCGGGCTATTAGATCAAAGTCAATTTAACTATTATGATTGCCAATTATATAATACATAAATATATCGGCACAATCATTTATACTAGTCAACATTTCATTATCTTAAACAGATCTATTTGACTCAAAAATGCAGCCTTAACTGCAACAAACACCCCAGGTCAAAGTAGATCTGGGAGTAATGGCCATAAAGAAGTATTCCATATTGCCAAAAGCTCCATAACTGGAACCTCTCAACTAGATACAGTTTACTGTTATACCAGGACACTCTTTTTTTTTGCAAGGATGGAATTGGTAAATTCTATTCTCCACTAACAAAGTGTGTAGGTTTTTGCACTAAATCTGTACATTAAAAATAAAGACGAGAGATTTTTAGTGTTTTAGTAATTAATGCGTTTATGATTAATATGTCTGAGAAGACAGATAAATAAAAGGAAGTAATTCATTATGACATCATTTGTTTATATCTTAACTTCTTATTTCGCTTGTCAAGATTGTGCAAATGCCTAACAAAGCAAAAATCATAAATGAAATGCTAACTAACCTGGAAAACTGACAATTCAAAATATCTTTGTTTCTGTTTTTTTTTTTTTTCCTTAAAAATACCGAAATCCAGTTAAAGTGCCACAGACTTCTGATGACTTTTATACATTCTTTAATGTTCTCAGTGCAGAGAGATGTGAAGCAGCTTATTTTATGACATCATAAAATGTAGAAATTGAGTAAAACTCTTCTGATCTTACATTTAGAGTTGCCAAGCAATTTGATTTATGACATCACTAGTGAGAAGCTGGCTATACAAAAAAAAATCGTGTTATTTTTTCTTTAGTGTAAGTACATACAATTTCATTAAAAAATTAATCTATATATTAATAAAATTCTCATTATATATAAATATATTATCAGATTTGCCTAACATATTCATGTTATATATATATCTGTGTGACAAGAATATGTTAGGCAAATCTGACAATTATTTTGTAATTTGTTGAAAATTATTTGTTGGGAACATTTTTTAAACCAGCCAGAGCTCATTTGCTTGCACACAGTTAAATTGCAACCTAACAGTAAGTTCTTTTTGCCACAGTTAAATGGTTTCAAGAATCGATAGCTAATACATATAATTCAATGTTATATTAATTATTGATTTGCACATTTTTAGATGGTTTCAAGAATGAAAAATTATTTAATGGTCCTATTTTACCTATAGTACTACCAATTTGGGTTAGAGTGGACCAAAGAGTAATGGTAATGAATGAGTACTCCACATTAACCAGAGCTCCAGGACTGAAGTTGCAACATTAGATGATTTAGCGTCATATCCTGGATACTTGTCAGGTTGTTGAACTTACCACTCTGCAGAGATGCAGTCATCATATTCTACAGCATCAGCTGACTGAGCAGTATAGACTTTTTATCATATGTATATACTATGTAGGCCGTATTTTCTCTTTTAAACAAATATATATATAAAGGGTGACCTCGGATTAGTCAAGAACTACCGAGGTATAACACTTACATCCATAGCAGCCAAAATCTACTACGAAACTGCATAGAACCCAAAATAGACAACATCCTTAGGAAAAACCAAAATGGCTTCCGAAGAAACAGATCCACGACCTCACAAATATTGATCATCCGTAGAATCCTTGAAGGCGTACGGGCAAAAAACCTACAGGTGACATTACTATTTGTCGACTTTACCAAGGCCTTCGATTCCAGACAGAGGGAAGATGGAACAAATCCTACTAGCATACGGCCTACCAAAAGAAACCGTAGCAGCAATAACAATTCACTACAGAAACACCAAAGTGAAAGTACGTTCACCGGATGGAGACACAGAATACTTCGACATTGTAGCAGGAGTACTACAAGGGGACACGGTAGCCCCATACCTCTTTATCATCTGTCTAGACTACGTGCTTAGAACTTCGATCAACAAAATCAGAGAATACGGCTTCGAGCTGACAAAGAAAAGAAGCAGAAGGTACCCCGCAAAAACAATTACCGACGCCGACTACGCCGATGACATAAGCGTGACCGGCGAATACACCTAACCAAGCCGAAACACTACTGCATAGTTTGGAACGAGCCGCCGCAGGCATTGGCCTCCATGTCAATGCGCGCAAAACTGAATATATGTGTTATAACCAAACAGGCGACATTTCCACACTAGACAGAACCTCTCTGAAACTAGTAGACAAATTCACCTACCTAGGAAGCAGCGTCTCATCAACCGAAAAAGACATCGACACACGACTAACGAAAGCATGGACAGCTATCGATAGGTTCTCGATCATATGGAAATCAGACCTGACCGATAAAATGAAACGCAGTTTCTTCCAGGCAGGAGTCGTATCGATACTGCTATATGGATGCACTACTTGGGCGCTAACTAGACAGCTGAAGAAGAAGCTAGACGGCAATTACACAAGAATGTTGCGAGCAATATTGAACAAGTCCTGACGGCAACACCCGACAAGACACCAACTATACGGCCACCTGCCTCCCATCAGGAAAACTATACAAGTTAGACGAACCAGACACGCAGGACACTGCTGGAGATGCAAGGACGAACTCATCAGTGATGTTCTCCTATGGACCCCCGCATATGGCCGGGCAAAAGCAGGACGACCAGCTCGAACATACATACAGCAGCTATGTGAGGATACGGGATGTACCCTGAAGACCTGCCAGAAGCGATGAATGATTGGGAGAAGTGGCGAGAGAGGGTCAGGGATATCCGTGCTAGCGGCATGACATGAGGATATATATATACATATATATATATATATATATACGTGGTGCCTTCAGTAAGTTTCCAGGCTTTTTTGTACTGGCATTTAAAATTGTCGTGCTATACATCTTATGAGATGACTGACCAATTTTTATGATTTCTGGTTCAAATGAACAGCTACAGCAGCAATTGGAATACACCCTACTAAAGCCTGATTGTCACAGCTGGTGAGTTTCAAAAATGCGTTCTGGACGTGAGGACACTTTAGAAGAACGATATGCAATAAAATTCTGTTTTAAACTTGGAAAAAAATGCCACAGAAACGTATGGAATGATTCAGACTGCTTTTGGACCATCTTGCATGAATCGAGCATCAGTTTTTGAGTGGCATAAGACATTCAAGGAAGGCAGGGAGTCTGTGAGGGATGATGAAAGGTGTGGGAGGAGTAAGGAAGTTAGAACACCAGAGTTGATTGGCCAAAGGGTTAGGGTTAGGGTTACTATGTTGAGGTTTTCATTGAGGAAATATAAAACCCTCATACATTCGCCGGGTTATGGGGAAAGGAGGTGTGACCTGCTAGCTATCAGACGACAATAGTAGTAAGCAGAAGTAGCAGTGAAAAGAGGGACCGTCTCTCTTCAACCCTTTCTATTA
>OY757906.1:68144216-68146716 GCA_963585895.1 Sepioteuthis lessoniana | reverse complement strand
ATATATATATATGCATATATATATATATACATATATATATATGCATATATATATATATATACATATTTATATATAGACCCATATATATGTACATACATACATATATACACATATATATGTATATATATACATATATATATACACATATATATGTATATATATACATATATATATATACATATATATGTATATATATACATATATATATATACATATATATATATATATATATATATACATATATATATGCACATATACATATATATATACATATATATATACATATATATATATAACTGTAGGAATAAGGAAGAATACATATATATATACATATATATACATATATATACATATATATACATATATATATACATTTATATAAATATATACATATACATATACATATATACATATATATATACATATTTATATACATATAAATATACATATATATATACATTTATATATATACAGAGCTCAAACACAAACAAAAACTACTAAAATGCAAACAAACAATACAGATAGCGACATTTAACGTGAGAACCCTAAATAGAATAGGTCAACTATCAGAGCTAACTGCATCAGCCGTAGAACATAAGATAGATATAATTTGCATACAAGAGCACCGATACACGCACACCGAAGATATCAAGTATCACGAAACTGGTAATGGATGGATGCTGGTGACTGTGTCGGCATGGAAAAACTCGGTCAATGCATCGGTAGGAGGGGTGGGAATACTTCTAGGACCAAGAGCCTTAAAAACACTGAACAGCATTGAGAGAATACAACCTAGGATGATGGTCGCAACGTTTAATGGCAACCCCAAAGCAACAATTATCTCCTGCTACAGCCCTACCAATGTTAGCGAAGACAACGAAATAGCCTCCTTCTACGAAGATCTATCCTCCCTAGTACGTAGCATTCCGAAACACAACCTGCTAGTCATTGGCGGAGATATGAATGCACAAATCGGGAAAAACAGACACAACAAATACAGCCTACACTGCGCGTCTAACAGGAATGGACAGCATTTAATAGATTTCATGATAGAAAATAGATTAACATGCCTCAATACAAACTTTCAAAAAAGGGAGGGGAAATTATGGACCTACACATACGCGAATAAGAGTAAAGCGCAGATAGACTACGTCCTTATAAACAGGAAATGGAAAAACAGTGCGATGAATTGCGAGGCATACTCCTCTTTCGAGGGTGTGTCCTCCGATCATCGAATAGTTACGGCCAAAGTACGACTAAGCCTAAGAAAAAACGCCACACGTAAAGCGACGACCAAGCACTATGACTGGGCCCTACTCAACAACAGAGATATTAGAGATAAGTATGCATTAGAATTAAGAAACAGATTCGAAGCACTACAAGAGAAGGCAGAAATAGGCACCCCAAATGACGAATATGAAAATTTTGTAGAAGCACACCTGGAGGCGGCAGAAAAGTGTATTCCAACAAAGCCTAGAACTAAATATAGAGTCCCTTGGGAAACGCTAGCGGCTAGAGAAAAACGTGCACTTGTGAAGACTGCCTCCAAAAGCTATCGAAAGAACCCAACAAACACAAATGCACGAAAACTAGAAAAGGCACAATATCAATTAACAGGAATATACCTAAAAGAACAGGCAGAATACGTACAAAATCAGATAGATAAGATTAGAGACTCGGTGGAAGATAGGCAATCCAGGATAGCCTGGCAAACAATAAACGAAGTAAGTGGAAGGAAGAGCACAGCCAAAGCAAAATTGAAAGCTGCAAGCCAACAAGAAAGAGTAAAACTGTGGGAACAGCATTTCAAAAATCTACTAGGAAACCCACCGGAAATAACGGATGAACCGATCACCAGAATTATTGATAAGCAATTAGACGTAAAACTAGGTCCTTTCACCAAAGAAGAACTAGACTCGGTTCTCAGAAGGATTAAAAATAGGAAAGCGGCGGGGCTAGACGAGATCCCCCCAGAAGTGTGGAAGACGAGACAATTCGACGATATACTGCTCCGGCAATGCAACGCAGTCTATAGTCAAAATAGGATAGACCGATGGACGAAGGGATGCATCCTTCCATTCCCTAAAAAAGGCGACCTCGGACTAGCCAAGAACTACCGAGGGATAACACTTACATCCATAGCAGCCAAAATCTACAATGCCCTACTACGAAACCGCATAGAACCCAAAATAGACAACATCCTTAGGAAAAACCAAAATGGCTTCCGGAGAAATAGATCCACGACCTCACAAATACTGACCATCCGTAGAATCCTGGAAGGCGTTCGGGCAAAAAACTTACAGGCGACATTACTATTTGTCGACTTTACCAAGGCATTCGATTCCATACACAGAGGGAAGATGGAGCAAATCCTACTAGCATACGGCCTACCAAAAGAAACCGTAGCAGCGATAATGATTCTCTACAGAAACACCAAAGTGAAAGTACGTTCACTGGATGGAGACACGGAATACTTCGACATAGTTGCAGGAGTACTACA
>OY757906.1:68067188-68144016 GCA_963585895.1 Sepioteuthis lessoniana | reverse complement strand
CAAAGTAAATCAGTGACACCAACACTTACAATATATATATATATATATTCGTGTGTATTTGTGTATATATATGTGTGTGTGTGTGTGTATGTGTGTGTGTGTATATATATATATGTGTGTGTGTGTGTGTATATGTGTGTGTGTATATATATATGTGTGTGTGTGTTTGTCTATATATGTTTGTGAGTATATATACGTTTGTGTGTGTATATATATATATATGTATGTATATAGAAGAGAGAAATAAGGAATTTCGCCTACTCCTCCGTGCTTGAATTACAGGCCGCGGAAGACTGACCGTTAAAAAGTGGAATAGGAATGTAGGTCAAATCCTCGCGACCGAAGTAACAAATCCATGTCAGTAATAAAGTCAACAGATGTTTGCACTCTGTGACCCGATGGATAAAGAAAGGGATCTACTGGACATATAGTAGTCCTATGCAATCCCCTGACCGAAGAAAGGGGCTAAATGATTGGCCAGAATCCTAAAGCTGAAGTAGCACCCGTTTTCGTCAGCGGAAATAGGGATAAGGAATATCAGTTTAGTGAACGGTGGTCGCCATGAACGCACAGGCGAATCCCACGCCAAATTCCGGGTAAAGAAGCGACATAGAGCCCTTGGACAAGATGACAGATGCATTCGAGCCGAGCTATATAAAATCCCCCTAGCCCGTAAAAGAGAAAATACTCTCAGAAGGGATCCGTCGAAAAGCTAAGTATACCTTAAGACTTTCTCCCTCCACCCTACCCAAGTACTGCAATTACATACTCTGTCTCTCTCTCAATTTAGAGAAAGAAGAAAGAAAAGAAAAAGGAAGAAAGACACTTGCATTTTTGATATTATCCGCTGATAATATAGCCGACGCGCTAAATATGTGTGTGCGCATGTATTAAAAACCTCGTTATATTTTATATCTCTCCTCGTGTCGAAATATATTCATTGTATTGTCTGCCTATCAAGTTGTCTTTTGCATGCTCCTTTTCTGCTTCATTCGCCTCATGTTATTCTCGCTAAATTGTCCTATTCGCCTTTAAAAATATGACAGGGGAAATTGCCAGCGGCGGTCAGTCTAGCCCCAAATTAACCCCAACGTAATCTGCCAGTTTCCCTAGGCCCAAAAAGGGAATCTAAACTGGAACTTATTCTCCGAGGGATCAAATGCCAGGCTGCCCTGTCTTCACATGTGGGAAAAATAAACTCCCGTCTTGGGATAAATATTTTAGGCTGCGTCACAATATGTATGTCTATGCGTATATATATGTATTCATATATCTGTATATATATCTATATCTGTATACATATACCTGTGTATATATATATATGTATATCTATAACGTATATCTATACGTATGTATTTCTATATATATAGAAAAAGATGAAAACGAAAGAAAGGTACATGTTAATAATCATGACATAAATTTTAAGAATTCAGTTGGAAGTCTTTATCAGGGTTTGTAGATGTTGTTATTTGAAAAATGGAATAATACTGGCTGGTATGTTCTAAATACTTTGTCATGCGATAGAATTTTTCTGAAAAGTAAAAGGGCTATTGTGGTTTGAGAAACATATTTGTGACGTTTTATTACTTTAAATGTTTAGAGAAAGAATGCTAATCATTCGTGTGGATTTTGAAATCTTTTAGTATTATTTTTCCTAGAGACTGTGATATTTTGAAAAAACTTTGTTGTTGTGGTATGCTATGGAACATGCTTCAATTATTCTTCGTTTATCTCTGTCATTGATGAAAGCAAATATAACAGTTTTGAAAACTGAAAGTGTGGTTGGTTAAAATATCACAAGAAACTAAAGAGTTTGTTCTGTTTCCAGTTTTCAAGTTTTTTTATGTTCATAGATTCTTTTATTTAGATTTCTACTCGTTTTCTCCTATGTAAAATTCATTGCAATTTAGGCAATGGATTTTTTAAACACCTACGTTGGATAGGGAACTTTGTTGTTTTTGGACTTGTTTTTTTACTATTTGTTTTATTGTTTTTGTTGCGCGTGTTGTGGTTTTATGCCTAAGTAATATAAGGTTTTCAATGATGGTGGTAGTGTTATTTTGGGGCAATATTATGTATCCTTTTATAGGGTATATATTTGAGCTAGGTTTGTTATTTTTATTCATGTTGTAAGATGTATGTTTGTTCATGTCTATGGCTTTTGATTTGGCATGGTAAATGAAAGATTCGGCATATTATTGTTTGGAAAAAGAGTTTTTATGTGTTCAAATTCTTGATTTTGAAAATTTGAGGGAACAGATTCTAAGGGCTCTCAGAATAATAATAATAATAATAATAATAAAAGGCTTCAAAATCAACACTAAAGATTAGACCCCTTTCTTTAAATAAGTAAAGTAATAAAACGTCACAAGTCTGTTTTTCAAACCGCAAAACACCATTTACTTTTCAAAAAATTCCATCACGTAACATAACGTATTTACAACAGATCTATTATTATTATTATTCCGTTTTTCACATAACATTTACAAGCACTGATAAAGACTTCCGACTGAATCAAAAAACTTTATCTGTTATAATTATTCCTCCAACAAAATATAATTTTGATTAATATTTTTGTATTCAGACAAAACCTTGAAGTCGAAACGCGTCGGCACAATAAAGGAGCCATCAAATGTATATCGTTCTTCCATTTTTACCTTTTCTACATATATTCTGCCGGATTCAATTCATTTCTTCTCATATCTATCTATCAGTAAAAATATGTGGATAAGTGGATAAACCAAACACTGACAATGAATTTAGCAATGATATTTCGTCTTTATTTTAAAAAGACTTCCTCGGAATTACGGGTTTTTCTAAAGTTTAGCATTGGAGAAAATAGATAAATAAAAAGGGGAGGGGTCATAAGAAAGAGAGACAAAAAAGAAAGATATATGTCAGTGTGTTGGTGGCAGGGTTTATTGGATTTGACTAAACATTTGAGCAATGGTTATGGCTAGGTAGATAAGGGGGAGGCTACAACCAATGCCAAGCGTATCAAGTTTCATCAAAGATTTGACCAATGATTTGGAATGTCTAAATGTGGAAACGAGAAAAAAATTATCCAGAAGTATAAAAGTGTTGTGGATAAACCAGAATACTGGCAACGGGTTTTATAATGGTATTTAGTTTATCAGAATGATGGTTCAAGTTCAGCATAAGAGGAAATAGATAAGTAAAAATAAATATGAAAACACGAGGAAAGAGAGGTCATGAAAAAGAGAGACGGAAAAGAAAGAAAGAAAGAAAGAAAGGGAAAGATAAAGATATATGTCAGAGTGGTGGAGGCAGGGATTTTAGGCGTATCCCATTTCATCAAAGACTTGACCTACAGAGATAGAATATCTAAATGAAAAAAAAAAAAAATGAAAAAAGAGAGAAAATCGTCTAGAAGTATGGAAGTGTGGTGGGAAATAAATTCTTTAGGTTTTGCTAAAATTTTTTTTATCCATTTTCTATTTCAATATTATTCGGATGTAAAATAATGTCTGCTTAGTAGGATGAAATCTGTTAGAAACCGGGTCGTTGTTTAATGTTTAGTCTTGGAGATGACTGTAGATTCTAACAGTGGACGGGATTTTTTGCAATGTATGGGTTTAATTAAAGTGGCTTAAGATCTCACATGTGGGAGAAAAGGGCATTTCGGTCGTCATTTAATTTAATTGATGCTTTGTGTTCGTAGATCCTTTCTTCTAGATTGCGTTCGGTTTCGTCGATGTAATTTTTGTCACAATCTTTGCATAGAATAGAACATATGTCTCCGTGAGAAGTGGTAATGTTGTGGGTGTGTTTCGAGATGTTAGTGAGATTTTTATGGTTTGTGATGTGATTTGTATAATTGGCATTCCTAATTTAGTTAATTTGTGATAGAATGGTTTGTTCTGTGTGTCAGTGAGTAGAGTGGGAGTGTTTTTCTTAAGTTTATTTGATGAATGTACGAGGTGCCTCCAATAAGTTTCCAGATTATTTTTGTACAGGCATTTAAAATTGTCGTAGACTCTTGAAAATTCAGTATGTTATTGCTATACATCTTATGAGATGACTGACCTATTTTCATGATTTCCGGTTTAAATGAACAGCTACAACAGGAATTGAAATACACCCTACTATAGCCTGGTTATCACAGCTGGTGAATTTCAAAAATGCAATCTGGACGTGAGGACATTTTAGAAGAACGATATGCAATAAAATTCTATTTTAAACTTGGAAAAAATGCCAGAGAAATGTATGGAATGCTTCAGACTGCTTTTGGAGCATCTTGCATGAATTGAGCCTCAGTTTTTGAGTGGCATAAGGGATTCATGGTAGGCAGGGAGTCTGTAAGGGATGATGAGAGGTGCGGGAGGAGTAAGGAAGTCAGAATACCAGAGTTGATTGGCCAAATAAAGAATTTCATGGATAAGGACCGTTGTGTGTCTATAGAGACAATAAGTGCACAGTTTGATGTCAGTGCGGGAACTGTACACAATTATTCGAGAGGAAATGAAGATGCGGAAGATTTGCGCGAATTTTTCCCAGGGATGCTCAGAGAAGATCAGAAAGAAAGACGTTGTTATGACAGCAGGGAGATGGTCGAGCTGATCAATTCAGATCCCGCAGTTCTTGATGCTCTGGTGACCTGCGTTGAAAGCTGGATATACTGCTATGACCCAGAGACCAAGAGACAGCGCTCCCAGTGGAAGCATGCTGGCTCTCCCTGACTCAAAAGGCCAGACAGAGCAAATCCACCCACAAACTTTTGATGATCCCTTCTTTTGACAGCACTGGCATGATCTACATGCATTGGGTTCCCACTGGACAGAGAGTCAACAAGGAATACTATGTTGAGGTTTTAAGGGAGTTCAGGAAGAGATTCCGTCGGAAGAGGCCAGCACTCTTCAAATCGGGTCAGTGGCATTTCCAGCAGGACAATGCACCAGTCCACAACTCTATCCTTGTCACGGACTATTTGACCAAGATTGACATCAAGACAGTTCCTCATCCTTCCTATAGTCCAGACCTTGCTACCTGTGACTTTTGGTTATTCCCTAAGCTCAAGGAAAAACAATTGAGGTGAAGAAAGAGGCTGTGACGAAGATCATTGATACGCTCACAGAAGAGGACTTCCATAGGGCCTTCTAGAAGTTGTTGGAACGGTAAAACAAGTGCATTGCAGCTGGAGGAGATTACTTCGAAGGGAACTTGAGTTTCATGTGTGTACTATCAATAAAAGTGCCCATACGAAATAAGTCTGGAAACTTATGTGCTCCTTGTATGTTGAGTTTTTTCTAGCGTTTAGTATGAAAAGAATTAAAGTATTTTAATTTTGTTGTGGTGGGAGTAAAAATGTATATAATCATTTTTATTGGTAGGTTTGCGGTATGCTTTAAAAATTAAATCAATTTTTGATTTAATAATTAGGATATCCAGGAAAGGTATAGTGTTGTTTGATTCCATTTCATAGGTAACGTTGATAGGTTTCATCATTGTTTTATTTCTATGCAATCTTTTTGATTTTTATATTTTGCGGGTAGGAAAATGGGTATATCGTCAGTATATCAAAGATATATAGCGTTCATGTGTAATCTGTATTTAAAAGTGTCGGATTCTAAAAATTCTAAAAAATAGACAGGCTAGAACATCACTGAGTGGGTTTCCCATTGGGAGACCAGATTTTTGTTTGTAAAATTTATTATTGAATTTAAAATAAGTCATGTCAGTTATGTGTATGCAGATGTCGATACGAGTGTTTATGGGGAGTGATGAGTTGAATTTACTTTTTAAGTGAAAAGCGAGAACGTTGAGGGGTTTTTATTGGTATATTTGTGTAAAGCTATTCATAGTTTTGTTTTGTATATCCATATTCTTAATTTTATTAAGTAAATTGGCGGACTTTAAAACATGTGAGGGGCGAACTATTTTATGAACGGCACTACCAATGTTGGAAATAATGGGTCTTTGAGGGGTGTTTGGTTTATGTATTTTGGGTTGGCTATATAATGTGAGGATTGTAGGGTGGTGTTCAATGAGATAAGTCTAAGTTTTTTGTTTCTGACGAGTTTTATTTTTTAAAGAGTTTATTGAAAAAAGTAATGTATTTGTTACTATTTACCAACCCCTCCGCTCGGGCAGGATATGACACAAGGTCAATTTTTAAGCGGAGTTTAACAGGTTTTGAATTCAGAGTTTTCCTTCTCCTAGACTAGTTGCCTTACCAAGGCTGAAGAACCTAGTCCGTCCTACTATTTACCCATAGCTGGAGGGAGAATAAGGGGGTTCATACCTTTCCCAAGGGTATTTGCCCGAAAGTGAACGTAATAGCGCGACTGGAGTACGAACTCGCGTACTACGATTCCGCAGTTCATCGCTTTAACCATTACACCACGAGGACACCCCCCCTTTAACATAGCAACCGTTTCTCGATTTTGTGTAATTACACGAGAAAGGTACTATTTACCAACCCCTCCGCTCGGGCAGGATATGACACAAGGTCAGTTTTTAAGCGGAGTTTAACAGGTTTGAATTCAGAGTTTTCCTTCTCCTAGACTAGTTGCCTCACCAAGGCTGAAGAACCTAGTCCGTCCTACTATTTACCCATAGCTGGAGGGAGAATAAGGGGGTTCATACCTTTCCCAAGGGTATTTGCCCGAAAGTGAACGTAATAGCGCGACTGGAGTACGAACTCGTAATGTATTTGTTGATGCCAATTTAATTAGATATTTCATAAGTGTCATTTAGAAGTGAACTGATTTTGTCTGCGTACATATGTTTGTGCATGATTACCACACCACCATTTCTTTCAACGTCATTCTGAGTAAGTCTTTTTAAAATAAAGACAAAATGTTGCTAATTC
This sequence comes from Sepioteuthis lessoniana, assembly GCA_963585895.1. Taxonomy (NCBI): domain Eukaryota; kingdom Metazoa; phylum Mollusca; class Cephalopoda; order Myopsida; family Loliginidae; genus Sepioteuthis; species Sepioteuthis lessoniana. The sequence continues at coordinate 68,137,184 of OY757906.1, read as the reverse complement.
CGTTGTCAGTGTTTGGTTTATCCAATTTTCCAGTTATTTTTCTCATCTTGTCAGATTTATCAAAATCTACGATTTAACCGGGCCATTGGCCTAATGAGTAGAGTGTTCGCCAATGGTCTGGGAGACCGGGGTTCAATCTCAGGTCTAGTCATATCAACGACTCAGAAATTGGTACTTGATTCTGCCTTGCTTAACACTCAGCATTATAAGGTAAAGATCAAAGGTAAAGTGGAGCAAACCAGGAAATCGAGTAGCGCCCTCCCCTACACCTCGGTGTTGTAGCTATTAAGAAGAGAGCTTTTGGGTTACCCTTGACGAAGGTCACCAACTTTACTTACCATTTCTCCATATATATATATATATATATATATATAAAAGAAGTAAAACATACAGAGTCAGAATAATCTACCCAGGCTTCACTTACTTAATCATCATGAAAGATCTGACCATGGATGGTTGGGTCAAACGACATTTATATATATAAGAAAAATTATCCATTAGGTGAAACTTGGGTAGAGTGGTATGACTCTGTAGGTTTTACTATTTTTAATTCGCTCTACTGAGTGTATCGAGCACTTTTTAGGTTTACCTTACTTGATTCTGCCCGTGTTTCTTTTTTTTCGGTTGGTTAGGCATCGCAGCACTATTTGAGTATTTTCAAATAGTACAAGTGCCGTTATTCTTTACTTTTGTTATTGAATTATTTTCAGTTTTGCAAATTACGTCATCTAGGTTTTTTTCACGCTATCAGAATCTTACTTATTAATTATATATATATATATATATAGATGTATATGTATGTATATATGTATGAATATCATCATCATGTCACGCCACCAGCACATCCAGCATCGGCACAGAGCTGTTGTATATAGGTTCTAGCTGGTTGTTCTGCCATTGCTCGCTCATTTGAAGGGGTCCACTGGAGTACGTCGCTCACGAGTTTGTCTCCACTTCTTCAGCAGTGTCCCACATGTCTGTTTCGTCTAACTTGGATAGTTTTCGTGATGAGTGGTCGGTGGTCGTACAGCTGCTGTTTTGTAGAATGCTGCTTCCAGGACTTGTTCAGTATTGCTCGCAGCATTCTTGTGTAATTGTCGTCAAGCTTTTTCTCCGTACGTTTAGTTAGCATCCGTGTAGTGCATCCATATAGCAGTATCGAGACGACCGCTGATTGGAAAAAAACTGCGTTTTATTTTATCGGACAGGTCTGACTTTCATATGACCGATAGTCTATCGTAAGCTGTCCATGCCTTTGCTAGTCGTGTATTGATGACTTTCTCGGTTGATGAGACACTGCTTCCTTGACGTTTGACGAGTTGTGTAAGCTGAATTTGTGGTTTACGTTTTTGCCAATTTGGGTATTCATGTCTTCACCTATAACGAGAACGTTGTGTTTCAGGATGCTACGAACAAAGGAGGATAGCTCGTTATAAAAGGCGATGAGGTCAGTTTCATTGGTAAGGTTTTAGCGGGAGATGATTGTTGCGCTGGGGTTGCCATCCTCGGTTGTATTTTTTCGATGCTATTTTGCGATTTTAGAGCCCGTGGTCCGATAAGCATACCAACACCTTCTATTGTGGCATTAACGGAGTTTTTCCATGCAGATGCAGTGACAAACGTCCAACCATTGCCGGTATCGTGATATTTAATATCTTCGCTATGAATGTATTTGTGTTCTTGTATGCATATTATGTTATGATATATCGCCGAAGCTGTCAGCTCCGGTTGTTGGCCTATTCTGTTCAAAGTTCTAACGTTGAATGTCGCTATTTGAATTGTGTGTTTGCATTTATTAATTTTTGTTTTAGTTTGAGCTCTGTAGCTGATTTTCCAACACTGGGGCCTGGGCTCCAACCTCAGCAGGACGCGATTTGGACAAGTGGTTTGAGTGTGAGTCATAGTAATCTTTCGATGGCTTTGTTTTAGTCTCATCTATAGAAGCCACTATTATAGATGAGCAGCAGTAGTTCCCCGATCGAACTATTTGTGCCTGGCCGCTGAAACGTAGGATTCGTACGCCCAGGCCCTAGTTAGACCTGGCATTGAACCGTCATAGGTGTTTTCCGATCGCCTTAACGTCCACCATGCTGCTTCCCATGGCTTTCGAAAAAATTCCTTCCCCTTTCTACCAGTATTAAGTTTTAACTTAGAAAAAGTCAGCAATTACTTTCTTTTTTAAATTTCACCAAATTCATCAAATTCTTTGTATCCTTATTAGCATTCTGTTTTTACGCTAACTTAGGTTTTCAATTTCTAATAAAGTCCAATTGTATTAGCTTCTTTTAAAAAGGTTCAACTGTTACTTGGAATTACAGTATTTGTCTTTTTGCATTTAAAGCACAGATAGTATACAGCAGTGATTTTATAAAAAAAATAAAATCATTCATGCACTTTAAAAAAACATATAGTAAAAGACAGTAAATGTCTAACCATCAGTTGACCTCTGCAAAGGGCGGAGTGGATTCGCTTTGTATTTTGGTCGTAAGGTTTCATTTTTTTAAACACAAACCGTCCATTCTAAATGTCTCCTGGGCTCCTAAACCTTTCCTCTTTTATACAGATATACGCGTGTTCTCTCGCGCTTGTGGGCGGGGGCATTCAGTTTTTCCGTTTCCTTTTTTTCCTTTTTCTCTAAATATTTCGTCATTAACACGAAATTCCCAAATTATTCTAACCTTACTCTAACTTAGGTTTTCAATTTCTAATAAAGTCCAATTGTATTAGCTTCTTTTAAAAAGGTTCAACTGTTACTTGGGATTACAGTATTTGTCTTTTTGCATTTAAAGCAAAGATTGTATACAGCAGTGATTTTATTTAAAAAAAAAATTTTTTTTCATGCATTTAAAAGTAACAATATAGTAGAAGATAAATATCTAACCGTCAGTTGACCTCTGCCTAAGGTGGAGTGGATTTGCCTTATATTTTGGTTGTAAGCTTTCATTTTTTGTGTGCACATACATGTATATATATATATATATATATATATATATATATATATATAGGTATAGTTTGTTTTTATGGCATATTAACTATTTCAGGTTATTTTATGCTAAATCATTTTTATTCAGATATATTGAATATATGATTTCTAAATACATTTTGTAGATAACATTATTAAATGAGTCTGAGCTCATTTTTTTGTACACAGTTACATTTTTTCACTTATTTCTATCTAATACAAATAATTACACACAGTTAAATGATATAACAGTTCTATAACAAACAATTCAGTTTAGCATGTCAACAAAGTTAAATAGTTCCAATTACTGCAATTGATCTCTGACAATTCAATTAAATATTAGTCATTTGTTTATATACAGCTAAATGTTGTTCTATTTCAAACAATTCAGTTTGACATAAGCCATTTGCTGGCATTCAGTTTGAATGTTAAAGTGCTCAGCTTAAATGTGAAACTTCTATTTGATCCATAGATAGGACCTTATTAGGTACTACCGCTTCGAGCCAGAGTGGACCTGGTAGCGATGGCAATGCAGGAGTAACCGCATTCCCCAAATTTCTAGCATTACTGAAGCCTCACCATCAGATTGTTTTGTGTCATACCCTGGATATTTTTTTACCTCTCTGTTGAGATGCAGTCGATGTATTCTATAGCCCAAGCTGACTGGGCACACTCTCCCTCTCTCTCTCTCTCTATATATATATATATATATATTTATATGATGTGTGTGGGTGTATATATATATATATATATATATATATATATATATGGTTTGTCTTAGATTCATAGTAATCTTTCTTCTAAGCAGGGACTGTGTTTATTCTAATATACGGATGCACCATATGGAAGCTGAAAAAATGCATAAAAATATCGAGACGGGAACCGCACGAGCTATATTGAACTAACTCTTGAATCAACATCCCAAGAAACAACCGTTGTACGGCTACCTACCTCCTATCTTTAAAACAATCAAAATAAGATGCACAAGACATGCGGGACATGACTGGAAAAGCAAGGAAAAATTAATCAGCGAAGTTCTTCTATGAACCCCTTCACTTCGCTCGCCACTATTGCTAAACAACGAAAACTTACCTACAACAGCTCCGTACGGTCACATGATGTACCCTGGAAGCACTGCCTGAAGCAATGGGTGTTAGGGATGAACGGAGATAGAGAGTCAATGAAATCCATGGTTGTATTACGACCTGATGAAGATATGCATATGTATGTACATGTATTTATATAAACATAAAGTATATATATGTATGTATGTAAATGTATATGTATGTATGTATCTACATCAGATATCGTACATCTGACAGTGTTTTCAATGTCCGTAGACTACTCTCTCAAAGAAAAGTCTCTTCTTCATTGGTGAGGGAGCTGCTTTATGCGGATGACTGTGATATTGTTGCACATTCTGATGATGAGTTGCAATGTCTTATGAACCATTTTGTATCTGCATGTAACTCATTCGGTTTAAAGATCAACCTAAAAAAGACAGTCGTCATGTATGATCCAGCACCCGGATCACCTTATATAGAACCAACTATCTTCGTTGAAGGTAACAAATTAGATGTAGTGCACTCTTTTGTATATCTAGGCAGTACCGTCTCTGAGGGATGTAGCCTCGACAGGGAAATCTCCTCTCGCATTGAAAGGGCGTCTCGGTCTTTTTAAGCACTTAATAAACGTGTGTGGTCCCAGCATGGTATCAAGTTGCATACGAAAATCATTGTGTATAAAATATGCGTTTTGACGGCCCTCCAGTATGCAAGCGAGACTTGGACACTCTATAAACACCAACTCAAACTTCTTGAGAGTTTCCATCAACAGTGCCTGAGACAGATACTTCATATCAAATGGCAGTCACATGTTTCAGATACAGAAGTATTAGGGAAAGCAGGGCTACCAAGCATCCAGTCGATGGTAATGAAAAGTTGTATCCGATGGGTTGGTCACATTGTGCGTCTAGATGACGGCTGTCTACCGAGGCAATTATTCTATGGTGAAATGTGGGAAGGAAAAAGATGTGCATTAAAACAGAAGAAGAGATTTAAGGACACAATAAAATATTACCTGAAACAATCTGGACTACCAGTGGATCAATGGGAAAAAATGGCATCAGATAGAAGTGGCGGAAACTGATTCACGAAAGCGTCGAATCCTTTGAGAATAGCCGTATGCAGTACAGCGCTCACAAACGTCTGATTCACAAAGGCGAACAAGGTCCAGCACCGGGTCCACAAAGTCACCACGTTAACTGTGACATATGTGGAAAATTGTGCCTATCTCTTGCTGGTCTCAAAAGCCATCTGCGTAAATGTGCAAAATCTATCTTGCACCCAAATAATATCACTGCAAGCAAAACTGAACGGTTGTGCCAATTCTGTGGTAAAATCAGTCGCAGCTTGGCTGGCCTGAAGAGTCACCTACGAACACATAGAATTTAAGGGGGAGGGGGAAGAGGACATGAGACTAAGGAGGTGGTCACGCTCGAGACCGAGAGGACAGCCATCATGTATGTATGTATACATAGTGTGTGTATATATATATGTATACATGTTTATATATGTATAGATGTAGATATATATATGTATATATGTACACATCCGTATATATATATATATATATATATATGTACACATGTATATATATTGAAGAGTGTATATTTAGGTAGCAAGTTAGTATTCAAACAAGTTTGTTAAAGACAATTGAATACTTTATTATTTTCAATTTTTTTTCAAGACTACTTGTTATTTTTGTAGTGTCGGGATCTTGATGGTAAAGGAATTGTCCCATATCTTCTGGCCAAGCGCTGTCGACCATAATTTTGGTCGTCATCAGGGTTAGTGTGGACTTGACTGCTGAGTTTTTACTGTTTTAATAATTTGTAGCGTTTTGTTTTGAAGTTGTAAGCTGGAACATTTTCGGCGTTTTGTTTTAAAACGTTTGGTTGGAAAAAGGTTTACTAATAGAGTTAGAGATTTTTAGTTATTAAAAATATCTAATGTATTGATAACTGTGTTAAATTTATTTATGTTTTTTTTTAAATTTTTTATGCATATTGCTTCTAGGATTTGAAATCGTTTTTTATTATTGTTTTTCTATATGATTATTGTATTATCTGTGAGAATCTTTCTTAGATCAGAATATGTAAGTTGGTTAGTGCTATTGTTGTGTTTTATAATTAAATGTTTTATGGCGCTATTTTCAGAAATGTGACAAGACGATGAGATAACGTTGTGGTTGTATAGCGAATGTTAGAATTATTTTGGTTTTTCGGGAGACACTCTCGAAATGAACATATACATCTATAAACTCCTTGGTTTGGTTTAGATGTATTTTAACGGAGTTAATGTTATTCTTAACGATAAGGTTTGATTTTTAAAGTTTAGTGTATATATATGCTGGTGGATAGTGTTCGTCAATAGCCCGTGAGACCAGTGTTCATAACAAAGAAACAAAAAAATGTTACTTGATAAATTGCGTAACACTAAGCATTCTAATGAACGTATCAAAGGCGAAGTGAAGATGTCCTATATAAATCGGTCTAGTAGCTATTCAAAAGGGGACATTCGGATCAGCCTTGAATTTAAAAGAAAATTTAGGCTAATAGAACAATTCAAAAATATACCGATGACTCCCTTGTAAAGAATAAGACCAAATTATTCCCAGATAAAAACAACGATAGTGAACTAAACACATTCCTAGAAAAATTATGGAGAATCAACCTAAAAGAAAAAAACAACAAAAAATAACCTCTCACAAAAAACAAAAACAAGCCTTAAAAAATATACAGGAAAATTAAAACATAATTATAAAAGAAGTAGACAAGAGTAGTGCCGCAGTCATCTTAGATAAACGTTCTACAAAACAAAAATCCCATAAATATTAAAAGGTGAAACTAATTACAAACTAATAGATACAAACATAGACAATAATATAAAATAAAAAATCACAAATTTCTGCAAAATACACAATAAATCACTAAAAAACGGGAAAAGACTTCTTAACCAGTTATATCCCCAACACTTGCAACTTCTACGGACTACCTAAAATTCACAAGTCCAAACAAATAAAAAAGTCATAGAAACTCAAAAATCTGAATATATAGAAATCCCAAACTCCAGAGACCTCAAATTTAGACCCATAGTAGCTGGCCCGTCATGTCCGACTAACAGACTTAGCAAACTAATGGACATTTTACCATAACCTTTTCTAAACAAAATAAAATGAGGTAAATAGATTTTAAAAACTCCATACCAGAAAAAATTGATCCTAACACACTCTTAGTCACATTTGACGTCACAAACCTATACAGTAATATCCCCCATGAATTAGCAAAAGAAGCCATCGCATTTTAGATAGATAAATACTCAAACCCAAGATTTAACAAAATATAATTCTTGATAATAACTACTTCCAATTCAAAAACGTTAACTATTCAGCGAAAATGAATATTTGTTATTGTTAGCGAGGAGAAATGTTAACGTGCGTGTGTGTGTTTACGTTGAGTTGTTTACTCGCTAAGTTTGTAAGGTCCCTCGTTAATTGTTGTTAGGTATATAAAGGAGAAGGTTTAAGATGTCGAAGTCGAAATGTTTTTATTAATAGTTTTTATTTGCAGCATGGAAAATAGAGTTTGCTTTTGTGCTGCAAGCCTCGTAGGAAGGTTGTGAGTAAAGAGACGAAATGGAGTTATGAGAAAGTTGAGAAAGCAGCGCGTATCGTCGGACGTGCGAGGGATTGTGTTCCCCGTAGTTTAGCGAAAGTCTTGTTTGTTGGAGGAAATAAACTTTGGAGTCACCTTGAGTTTTGTGTGTCTGGTGATTTGGGGAGAGGTGTGCGTTGTCTCCATTAAAGTGGCCCAGAGGTGAAATGAGAGCTAGGTGCCGAGAGCGGGATTAGGCATCGCATCGACATAGCCAATTTTGGGGGTGACATAAAGTTGTTCCTGTGTGTGGCGTGTTGAATGTATCTAGTTCATAGTCACCTGGGATTCCTTGCTCTAAAAGATATAGACGCAAGAAATCCATAAATTAGATAGGTTCCCTCATGTGTCCATGCTGCTGCTGCTATTGAAGAACGGCCAGTAAGACGTCTGCACTGGACGGCGTTGTTCGGCCAAAAAGACTGTGTTTGGCAGCTTACCCAATTTCTGCTGCCTGGGAAAGAGATACGGGTGAATAGGATAGGTAATCCTGATTGGGTGAAATTATGCGTCGAATTAAATTGCACGCCAAACCAAAATACGAAATTTTCCTCCGCTACAACTATATCCGGACCCTAGGAACAGTTATGGGAACTAAAATGGCACCAACGTACTCTACCCTAACCCTAGCATATTTAGAAAAAAAACTTATATGAAAAATAAAAAAATACATGCATCGCGCGATAAATTTGTGGTTGTCTCCTGGATGTATGAGACACGTTGTGTACCAAAAGGTTGCGGCGGGTTGTCCGAGAAAAAAAATTTCTTTTTTTATATTCGTGAGTGTGTGTGTGTATGTTTGTGGGGGTGATTTTAACTAAGGAACAAAATATCATCATTGCATTTCGAAGAAATTTTTGATTTTTAGGTATAATAGGCGAATGTAGTATGATGGTTCAGAATCGCAATAGATATCATGGTGATGAGATATGTTATATTCTAATATACTGTGGAGTATTATGCAATATTGGTATTTTATGCTGGAATATGATTTGAGTTAGATTGCAATAATAGTTTGTATTAGTTATGGTGTGTTAATGATATATTGCGTATACATACATCCTTCTAATCCATGATTGTATGTACGTAAAGAATATCGTAAATATATTATGTTAAGACCTTGCAATAATTGTTTGTATTAGCTATGTCGTTTTTATTTTTAATTTTATTTCCTTTTGTTATATATTGATCCTCAACCGAGCCGTCAATCAAGAGATGCACCTGTGTAAATAAGCGGAAGAACAGCGGAAGCAAATGGACGTTAGACAGTAATATAACCAGGTGCTCCCACGGTTGAGCAATCCCAACCAAGATGAGGAAGAAGTGCTGCTATGGTCGCGAGAAGAACTTGGGTCAATACAGCAGTCTGTCTCTGTCTCCAGCTCATCTCTCACACACAACAAACATCACCCTTTCGAGAATAAAATGTGAGAGATATATCTTTAGAAAGAAGTGTGTTCGTTCATTAATGAAGTCGTTCATTACCAGTTGATTGTTTCCGCATATATTTGTATATGTATACGTGCAGTTGTATGTGGCTATACATTATTTTAAAATTTGGTGCCGAAGGCCAGTTCATGCCTACATGGCGTGGTATCGAACCAGAATTGAACTAGACCATCAAAGAAACGGCCGAAGAGAAAATCGGAAACAGAAATCGACACATCATGGCAAAACAGAACGAACAAGACACGAAAGCAAAGAAAAAATGCAACAGACTGGGAGAAAGGAGAAAATCAGAACAGACCAACAACGAAAAACAGAAAAGATGAAAGAAAAAAGAAAAGAGAAACACTCCAAGACTGTAAGTAAATTGCTCATTCGTTATAAATTGCTCTCTCTGTCTGATATATTAATGTTATTTGGCCTTTCAAAAAGTTACATTGAAAATAATTTGAGAAAAAAACTGATTGAGCCCTACATATAAAGCATTGAAATATGAGTTGATACAATTACTACTATGTGTAATGTAGAAACGAAGTAAGGGAGAAGAAAAGAGAAGAAAGAAAGATGGCCCCTTTGTACAGGCATTGTCGTAAACTCTTGAAAATTCATTATGTTATTGTTATACATCGTATGAAATGACTGACCAATTTTTATGATTTCAGGTTCAAATGGACAGCTCTAGCAGGAATTGGAATACACCCTACGAAAACCTGATTGTCACAGCTGGTGAATTTCAAAAATGCAATCTGGCCGTGAGGACGCTTAAGAAGAACGATATGCAATAAAATTCTGTTTTAAACTTGGAAAAAATGCAAGAGAAACGTATGAAATACTTCAGAATGCTGTTCGACCATCTTGCATGAATCGAGCATCAGTTTTTGAGTGGCATAAGAGATTCAAGGAAGGTAGGGAGTCTGTGAGGGATGATGAGAGGTGTGGGAGGAGTAAGGAAGTCAGTACACCAGAGTTGATTGGCCAAAGGTTTAGGGTTAGGGTTACTATTTTGAGGTTTTAAGGGAGTTCAGGAAGAGATTCCGTCGGAAGAGGCCAGAACTCTTCACATCGGGTCAGTGGTATTTCCAGCAGGACAATGCACCAGTCCACAACTCCATCCTTGTCACAGACTATTTGACCAAGATGAGTATAAAGACAGTTCCTCATCCTCCCTATAGTCCAGACCTTGCTCCCTATGACTTTTGGTTATTCCCTAAGCTCAGAGGCTGTCGTTATGAGACAATCGAGGAGATGAAAGAGGCTGCGACGAAAGTTATTGACACGCTCACACAAGAGGACTTCCATGGGGCCTTCCAGGAGTTTTTGGAACGGTACAAAAAGTGCATTGCAGCCAGAGGAGATTACTTCGAAGGGAACTAGAGTTTCATGTGTGTACTATCAATAAAAGTGTCCATACGAAAAAAGTCTGGGAACTTATTTAATGGTCGTCGTATGTAATGATTATATATATATTTTTAGATTATATATAAATTATATAAATTATATATATATAAATTGTATATATCATCGCCATCTTGACGCTCTGCCAGCACAGATCTTCCTGACCCTCTCTCGCCATCCGTCTCTATCGTCCATCGCTCCCAGGAGGACTTCCAGACTACTTCCTATATCGGCAAAGAGCTGTTGTGTGTAGGTTCTCGCTGTTCGTCCTAATTTTGTCCGTCAATGTGAAGGGGTCCGCAGGAGTATATCACTGATAAGTTCGTCCTTACTTCTCCAGCAGTGTCCTGCATATATGTTTCGTCTAACATGAACAGTTTTCCTGATGAGTACGGCAGCTGTTTTGTGAGGTTTTGCCTCTAGGACCTGTTTAAACAGCTCGCAGCATTCTTGTGTAATTGTTGTCAAGCTTTTTATCCATACGTTTAGTTAGCGTCCACGTTGACATGGAGGCCTATGCCTCCTGCTGCTCGTTCCAGAGTATGTAGCAGGTTTTCAGGTTGGGTTGGTGTTATAGGCGTAGTCCACGTCCGTAATAGTTTTTGCGGGGTATCTTCTGGTTCTTTCCTTTGCCAGTTTGAAAACATTTTCTTTCATTAAATCTATAGAAATTCTATTTATCATTTGGGCAGATGATAAACAGGTATGGGGATAATATGTTTCCTTGCAGAACGGTGAACGGACTTTTACGTTCTTGTTTTTATATAGCATCCTTATGACTGCGACGGTCTCTTTGGGTAGGCCGAAGGGAAAAGTATTTGCTCCATCTTCCTTCTGTCTATGGAGTCAAAGGCCTTGGAGATTTCGACAGATAATATTGTTGCCTGTAGGTTTTTGCACGTACTCCTAGAATTCGACGGATAGACAAAATTTGTGACGTCGTGGATCGATTTCTCCGAAAGCCATTTTGGTTCTTCCTAAGTATCTTCTCAATTTTGGGTCCTATGCGGTTGCGTAGTGGAGCATTGTAGATCTTGGCCGCTACGGATGTAAGGGTTGTACCTCGGTAGTTCATGGTAATTCCGAGGTCACCCTTCTTAGGGGAGGGGAGGATGCATCCCGTTCTCCATCTCAATTGTGTTTTGGTTATGTACGGTCTTACAGTGTCGCCAAATTGCCTGGTCATCTATACTTCTGGGGTTATTTCATCAAGCCCTGCTGCTTTCCTTTTTTTAAAATTTTTCTTAGTACTGATTCAAGTTCTTCTAGAGTAAAGTGTCTTAGTTTGATGTCTAGTTGATTATCAACAATTTATGAGTTTGGTTTATGCGGAACTTTCGGAGGATTTCCGAGTAAATTCTCGAAATGCTGTTTCCACAGGTGTATTCGTTCTTCTTGGCTGATAGCTTTCAGTTTAGCTTTGGCAATGCACTTCCTTCTGCTCACTTCGTTTACTGTCTGCCATGCTATTCTAGATTGTCTATCTTCAACCGAGTCTCTAAACATATTGATCTGATTTTGTATGTATTCTTTTTGTTCTTTTAGGTATATGTTAGCTAATTCATTTTGTGTCTTAAGTTTCTGTGAATTGATATTGGTTGGGGTCCTCCTATTGCGTATAGCGGCTATTTTCACGACTGCACGCTTTATTCTAACCGCTAATGTCTCCCATGGGAATCTAAGCATATACATATATATATGTTGTAATCACTCGTTCAAAGAGTGCGCAGGATTGCCACGTCAGTTATGTTTCTGGCGTCGTTACAAGTTTTAGGTCTTCCAAAATCATACTTGCTTTCCCAAGCGACCCTACTGACACTATTATTCCGGCAGGCGATCCTGCAGTAAAAAGTTCGCTAAGTACGCAATACCGCACCGCACACTATAGAAAAAATCAAAATGCTACCGCTATTGAACTTTATATTGAAGGTGGCCAATGAGAAACGACATACGTCACTTCCCTCTCTGTCGCGACGAGTTAAAAAGGTAAACAATCACTTGCTCGTCTTCACCTCCTGAATCTTATGTATGTATGTATAAATTGTGTAAAACTAGATGGCCAAAAAACCTACCCTAAAAAGAGAAGGAAAAAAAACATGAACAAAAGGAAAAAAAAAAAAAAGAACATAAACAAACAACAAACCAAAAGCACAATACACCAACGGAAGATATAATCCCCTCACACAAACAACAACATAAAAGAAAAATTAACGTTCCGAAATACCAGATACATACAAGTTGGCCAAAACATCCACGAACAAGCATCCCCCAATGAAAAACACTTTCCAAATGAAAAACATAATAAAAAGAATCCCTTTATATTTTATTACACACAAAAAAAATGGCCAAACTACTACACACACGACTCCAGAAAAACCAATTCAAACCTATTCATATACAATAAAAGCCACCCTATAAAAAACACAAAAAAACCTTATTTAGAAAATGCAAACAAAAATTACTATTTTTTAAGAATTGCAAACAAAAATCATTTTTTAGATAAAACGAGTTGGAGGAAAAAAACAATATAAAAAGGAAAGTAATATTAAACCGAAAATTATAAACTTATCTACACACAAGTTAAATAAAGACCAAATAAACTTACTCAAACTAGATCTTAAATTTTGCCTCACTCCAAGAAGCAACACTGGAGAATTTAAAAATGACCTCAACTAATTTGAAAGGAAATTTAGATTAATAGAAATATTCTAAAATAAAAAAAGATACAGATAACTCCTTAGTAAAGAATAAAACCAAATTATTCCCTGACAAAAACAACAGTGAACTAAACACAGTCTTAGAAAAATTATGGAATATCAACCTAAAAGAAAAAATAACCAAAAACAAGCCTTAAAAATATTCACGAAAATTAAAACATAATTATAAAAGAAACGGACAAGAGAAGCGCCGTAGTCATTTGAGATAAAACATACTATAAAACAAAAATCCAAGAAATATTAAAAGATGAAACTAACAACAAACATAGACAATGATATGATATCAAAAATCTCAAATTTCTGCAAAATACTCAGCAAATCACTAACCAAAAAAGAAAGACTTCTTAACAAACTATCTCCAAAACCAGTAACTTCTACGGAATACCAAAAATTCACTAGTCCAAACAAATAAAAAACGCCGTAGAAACACAAAATTCCGAATATATAGAAATCCCAAACCCCAGAGACCTCAAATTTAAACCCATTGTAGCAGGCCCCTCGTGCCCGACTAGCAGACTTAGCAAACTGATACTTCAACCTTTCCTAAATAAAAAAAAAAAGAACTATATTATGGACAACACAGATTTTTTAAACTCCGCACCAGAAAAAATTTATCCCAACTCACTCATAGCCACATTTGACGTCAGACACCTATATAGCAATATCTCCTAGTTTTTTCAGTTCCTTAGTAAGGTCTAGTTACTTATCTTTCTTTTCGCCTTCCTTTAATTTTACTTTGTGGTCTGTCCGAACAGCTTGTTCCACTATTCGGTAGGTTCTCTATTTTTTTATGAATATCTCTAGGTCTGGTCGTGTGGCCGTGATTAAGTGATCTGTTTGTATCTCAAAATCCCAGAGGAGTTTGTGCGTCTCGTTCTCCAGGACATATTCCGTGTTGCGCTTATACCACTTGTTCGGAGTAAACTTTTTGCATAGTTACCAGTGGATCACCTTTCTTGCCCAGTCGTGTCTACATTTATACTCTCTTTACGCTAATTTGCTGCATTTGCTTAGTACGTGATTGATCGTTTCGTCTCTATTGCCACATACCCTACATTTGCTATTTTGTTGCGTCTTATCTATTCTTGCTTTAATTATAGCTGATCCTTATGCCATTGTTCTGTTCTATCAGGAGAGATTCGGTTTCTCTCTTAGGGTGGTCATATTCAGGTTTTCTCGTTTATTTGATAGTTGTCTAGTAAGTTTATATCTGACGATACTAATTTTTCCCTGGAGGGAAAAATTTACATCTTATATTGAAGCTTTGAGGAGTAGAAGATTTCTTAATAAGTTTCTACTTAATTTGAGAACTTAAGTCCTTATCCCTCAAACTCCCAAACCACCTCGATACGGCTGTTTGGTTTCTGAGCAAATGGTTGGAAAAAGATTGTTTATGACTGTAGAACCATATCACAGTTTGATGACGTTTTTTACACACACACACACACACACACACACACACACACACACACACACACACACACACACACACACACATATATATATATATATATGGATACTACATATATCTTATTTGTTTACAATATATGCATTTGTAATTCATATACATATGTATAGATATGCATACGTATGTATTATATATATATATATATATATATATATATATATATATTATAACAGTTTATGGTTGTCACAATCTCCCTTGGTGGGTTTGTGACAGATCAAATGTGGTATAATTGGGTGAGTGCTCAATATTTGTGATAGAGCTATTCTATGATAATAAGGAAATATATATTAGTTTTTATATATATTTAATGGCATTGATGCTTATCTGCGACCACTTGTTTCGTGCTGTCTTATTACGACAATCATCAATCTGAGAAAGAAAGACATTGAAGAAATCGAAAAAATCGAAAAATACAGTCAAAAGAATTTTTACATTAGGATTGTGTACAACTCTTTATTTTTGTGGGTGTGTATAATGATACACGCACCGCGCGGCAGATTTGAGGTTGTCTCCTGGATATATGAGTAGCGATGTGTAGCGAAAGTCTCGTGATAGACAGGGTTTAACTGAATAATTTTTTTGCGCGTGCTTGTGTGTGTGCATGTGTGTGTAGTGATGATTTTAACTAAGGAACAAATTATCATCACCATTGGATTAAGAAGAAAATAGACTTTTGATTTGTAAGCATAATTGACGAAAAAGTATGGTGGGTTTAAAACGTAAGAATTAGTGAGGTGGGAATATCGTGTTGATGAGACATGTTATATTGTAATATACTATGGTGTATTATGCAATATTAGTATTTATATGTTGTAATATGTTTTGTGTTAGATTGAAATAATAATTTGTATCAGCTGTCTATGTTGTGTTAATGTTACAATATGCATACGTTATTGTAATCTATGATGGTATGTACGTAAGGAATATTATAATTACATTGTACTAAGAGGTTGCAATAATTTTTTGTATTAACCATGTCGTTTTTCATTATTAAGTTTTAACTTAGTTAAATTCCGCGACTATTTTTAATACTTCTTAGCATCCTTATAGACATTCTATTTTACACTTACTTTTTTTTGTTCTAATAAGTCCAATGGTGTTAGCTTCTTTGGCTAGATTCAAATTTTAATTTTGGATTTACAGTTATTGTACTTCTATTTAAATCACACACAGTATACAGCACTGATTTTACAATGAAAAAATTAAATAAAATCATACATGCATTTTAAATGACAATTTAGTAAAAGGTTTTTTCCCGAAATCCAAGGGAAGTAGCATGGTGGACATAATGGCCAGCGGATAAACCTATGACGGCTCAACGCAATGCCTAACCTGGTCCTGGGCGTATGAATCGTACGGTTCAACGACCGGGATCGACTAGTTCGATCGGGGAACTACTGCTACTCATCTATAAGGGTAGCTTCTGTGGACGAGAATAAAAACAGCCATCAAAAGACAACTATGACCCACACTCAAACCACATGTCCAAACCGCATCGCTCTTCGCGCGGGTAAAAAAGGGGTGCGTCCTGCTGAGGTTGGAGCCCTGGCGTCTGTGTTTGAAAAATCACCAACAGAGCTCAATCAAAAATTACTAAAATGCAAACGAACAATGCAAATAGCGACATTCAACGTTAGAACATTAAAGAAAATAGGACAACTACCGGAGCTGACTGCATCGGCCATAGATCATAACATAGACATAATATGCATTCAAGAACACAGATACACACATAGCGAGGATATTAAATATCACGATTCTGGCAATGGATGGACGCTAGCCACTGCATCAGAATAGAAAAACTCTGTCAATGCCACAATAGGAGGTGTAGGCATGCTTATAGGACCACGGGCCCTAAAATCATTAAATAGCATAGAGAAAATACAACCGAGGATAATGGTAGCTACTTTTAATGGCAACCCCAGGGCAACAATAATCTCCTGCTACAGCCCTACCAATGTTAGTGAAGAAACTGAACTCATCGCCTTCTATGATGAGTTATCCCCTCTTGTTCGTAGCATCCCGAAACACAACGTTCTCGTCATTGGCGGAGACATGAATGTTCAAATTGGGAAAAACGGAAACCACAAATTCAGCTCACACAACTCGTCAAACAGAAATGGACAACATCTAACAGATTTCAAATAGAAAATATTTTAACATGCCTCAATACAAACTTTCAAAAAAGGGAGGGAAAACTTTGGACAAGACGCAAACAATACTAAAGCACAGATAGACAACGTCTTTATAAACAAGAAATGGAATAATAGCGCATTAAATTGCGAGGCTTATTCCTCATTTAAGGGTGTGTCCTCCGATCACCGAACTTTCGGCAAAAATACGACTGAGTCTACGAAAGAATGCCACTCGAAAAACGACAACCGTACACTATGACTGGGCTCTGCTTAATAACAGCGATATTAGAGATAAGTATACGTTAGCACTAAGAAACAAATACGATGCTCTAAAGGAAAAGACAGAAACACGTTGTCCGAATAAAGAATATGAGAATTTCGTCAACGCCTACCAAGAAACGGCAGCGGAATTCATTACAACTAAACTAGTCCCATAGGAGACATTAGCGGTTAGACAGAAGCGTGCAGAAGTGAAAACTGCCTCCAAATGCAACAGGAAGAACCCAACCAATACCAATACCAATGCCCTAAAACTTTAAAAAAGACACAAAATGAATGAGCTAACATATACCTAAAAGAACAAAAAAGAATACATACAAAATCAGATCGGTAAGATTAGAGACTCGGTTGAAAATAGACAATCTAGGGTAGTATGGTAAACGATAAACGAAGTAAGCAGAAGGAAGAGCACTGCCAAAGCTCAACTGAAAGCTACCAGCCAACAAGATCGAATACACCTGTGGAAACAGCATTTCGAGAATTTACTCGGATCCCCCCCCATCGGAAGTTACTCATGAACCAATCACGAGAATTATAAGCAAGCAATTAGACATCAAACTAGGACCGTTTACTCTAGAAGAACTCGACTCAGTACTGAGAAAAATTGAAAATAGAAAAGCAGCAGGGTTCGATGAAATACCCTCAGAAGTGTGGAAGACCAGAAAATTCGACGACATACTTCTCCGACACTATAATGCCGTATATAATCAAAATCCCATTGACAGGTGGATGTTGGAGGTGCCCGTGGTGTAATGGTTATCGTCATAGGAAATGGACACGAGTTCAAATCCTCGACGAGACTAATTGCATTTCACATAGCACTAATACCCTTGGGAAAGGTATGAATCCAATTATTCTCCCTCCAGCTATGGGTAAATAGTAGAACAGACTAGGTTCTTCAGCCTTGGTTTGGCAACTAGTCTAGGAGAAGGAAAACTCTGAATTCAAACCGGTTAAACTCCGCTTAAAAATTGATCTTGTGTCTTATCCTGCCCGAGCATAGGGGTTGGTAAATATGATCCCATTGACAGGTGGATGAAGAGATGCATCCTCCCCTTCCTTAAAAAGGGCGACCTCGGATTAGCTAAGAACTACCGATGTATAACACTTACGTCCATAGCGGCCAAGATATACAATGCCCAACTACGCAACCGCATAGAACCCAAAATTGATAATATACTCAGGAAGAACTAAAATGGCTTTCGGAGAAATAGATCAACGAGGTCACAAATTTTGACTATCCGTCGAATTCTTGAAGGCGTACCCGCAAAAAACCTAGAGGCAACAATATTATTTGTCAACTTTACTAAGGCCTTTGATTTTATTCACAGTGGAAAGGTGGAGCAAATTCTACTCGCCTCTGGCCTACCAAAAGTAACCGTCGCAGCCATAATGATGCTCTATAGAAACACCAAAGTAAAAGTCCGTTCTCCGGATGGAGACACAGACTACTTCGACATCGTTGTAGTTGTACTGCAAGGAGACACATTAGCCCTATAACTGTTTATCATCTGTCTAGACTACGTGCTTAGAACATCTATCGATAAAATCAAAGAAAACGGTTTCAAGCTAACAAAAAAAAAAAAAGCAGAAGATACCCCGCAAAAACAATTATTGACGCCGACTACGCCGATGATATAGCGCTTCTGGCAAATGCACCCGCCCAAGCCGAAACCATGCTACATTGTCTGGAACGAGCCGCTGCAGGCATCGACCTCCATGTCAATACACACAAGACGGATTATATGTGCTTTAATCAAACAGGTGACATCTCTATATCAAACGGTAGCTCTCTGAAACTAGTTGACAAGTTCACTTACCTAGGGAGTAGTGTCTCATCAACCGAGACAGACATCGACACGCAACTAGCTAAGGTATGGGCAGGTATCGATAGGCTATCGGTCATATGGAAGTCAGACCTGCTGGATAAAATGAGGCGCAGTTTCTTCCAAGCAGTGGTCGTGTCGATACTGCTATATGGATGTACTAGATGGACGCTAACTAAACGTATGGAGAAAAAGCTTGACGGCTATTACACAAGAATGCTGTGAGCAATATTGAACAATTCCTGGAGACATCACTCCACAAAGCAGCAGCTGTACGGCCACCTAGCAACCATCACGAAAACTATCAAAATTAAACGAACCAGACATGCGGGACACTGCTGGAGAAGTAGGGACGAGATTATAAGTGATGTGCTCCTGTGGACCCCTTCACACGGACGAGCAAAGGCAGGACGACCAGCTCGAACCTACATTCAGCAGCTCTGTGCCGATACGAGATGTAGCCCTGTGGACCTGCCGGAAGCTATGGACGTTTGGGAGGGGTGGCGAGAGAGGGTCAGTGATATCCGTGCTGATAGCTCGACATGATGATGATGATGATGATGTCGTATTAATGTTATATTGTTTTTTTTGTGTAGTGATGATCTTAACTTAGGAGCAAAATTATCATCATCATTGCATTATTAAGAAAATGAATTTTTTTATTTGACGTGTGAACGTAATAAACGAAAAATGTATTCTGGATCTGGAACGTAAAGATAATAGGTGTGGAAGAAATATCGTGACGTAGAGACATATCATGGAGTATTATGCAATACTAGTTTTAAGTTGGATTATGTTCTGTGTTGGATTGCAATGATAATTTGTATTAGGTGTCTATGTTGTGTTAATGTTATATTACGTATTCATTATTGTAATCTATCATGATATGTACGTAAGGAATATGGTGAATATACTGTATTAAGATATTGCAATAATTGTTTGTATTATCTATGTTGTACATTGGTGCAACGGAGGGTACCATAAAACAAAGTATATATAACCACAAACCTTACGTCTCCAACGGAAATTCATCAACTAACAAGTCTTTATTCACACACATCTGGCACCTAAAGGAAATGAGCATCTCACTTACCGTCACCTGCAAAATACTAAAACTAGCACTCGCCTACAGCAAGACATAAAAAATGCTTTCTTTGTCTCCATGAGAAACTAGCAATTATTACTCACCAATCAAAAAACATTTTGCTAAACAAAAAATCAGAAATTCTATCCAAATGCCAACATGTGAACAAACATCTACTATCACATTTTGACCCATACACATAACCCATCCCCATCTCCACCATCCACCATACTTATACCACCCCCATTACTACTCCCATACACCTTCACGAATAACCCCACAACACACTCGACGCACTGTAAGTACCATTTTCCTCCATTAAACCTTTATATGTATCTCCAAACACCATCACCACCTGTTGACATCATGTTAGCTATCTTTTTATGATTGTTAGAAATACGTCTTCATAGAGTATATTTAGCAAGTAAGGTGATGGTTCGGAGTAGTGAAAGACAGAGATTTTGAGCGGTCAGACAGAAACACCGAAGCTGCGAAAAAACGACTTGTTGAATCTTGCTGGTCCGATGAGAACCAAGAGATGGAAATAGAAACTTTGTGAATCCAGATAATTTTGTCAACAAAGCCGAGAAAATAAACCTCTAAGTAAAAGTAAACAAGGATCTGTAGTTGTCTCCTTTACACCGTCTGGACGTATCAGATTCCTTCTTTGTTCTCTCTCTGTCACTTTCTAACCGAGCGAGTAAATCTCGTGTGACCTTTTCTTTTGTACTCTACGCATTTGTGTAATTTCTTCTATGGCAAGATAAAGACAATAGCCTTGAAAAAGTTTTCTTATACGAAAATCTAAATTGTTGCTTGTCTCTTTTTGTATACTTGTGGTTGCGACAAGAACTATTTTCTCCATAAACAGCGATTTTTCGTTTGGCGTAGATCCCAGCCTAATCGACTCCCTCAGTTGAACCGATCAGAGGAAACTAGAACACCGCTGTTCGGATCAAAAAAATTAACTAGACATACCGGCCAGCGGTTGAATTCTACGTCAGAGTTCCACGTGTTGCTATGCATCACAAACATTTAAATTAAACATCAGTCATTTGTTTAAAGACAGTTAAATGGTCTAAGAGTTCTATTATAACTGAATTGTTAGAAATTCAGTTTAACATAAGTCATTCGCTTGCAGACAGTTTAAATGTCAACCAATTCTGTTTGACCCATTGATACGGACCTATCAGGTGCTGACACTCCGAGTTTAAGTGGACTCGGAAGCGATAGCAATGAAAGGGTACTCCACATTTCCCAAAGCTCCTGGGCGGGAACATCATCATCAGATGGCTTAGGGTCATATCTAAAGCACTCAGTGCAGAGTGGTAGCGGTCTTAAGCTTCGGCAGAGATGCAGTTGGCGTATTCTACAGGTTCAAACGACTGGGCTGTATTACGAGGTGGTCGGATTTCTGTCTGAGATATTCCCTGTAAGAATTGGATTTTCTTTAAGTCACGTGAGCAACTTTGGAAATAAATTAAGTAATTCAAATTGTAAGGCTAAAGACATTTTGCTTTTGATTCTGAGAAAGAGAAATCGAATTTGAGAAGAGATGATGAAAAGAAAAAGAAAAAAAGTGAAAAAACAGCTTTACTTTCGTGTGAGTGAAATCAAACTGGTTTCAAATTGTAATTAAACTTTGATCCGGTTTCGCTATAATATTGTAAGTGTTTTATTTCTAAAAATAAATGTATTTTTCTTTTTCTTTACTTTTATCTTTAAAGATTGCTGTAGTAATTTGTATTGGTTATTTTGTAGGTGTTATTATTATTATTAGAGTTTTTCACATCAGTGTTAGCTGATGGTTTTTCACTGGAATTAGAGTGACAACAAGTCTCCTCAAGTCTCCATGACGCTTCTCACTATTTTAGCCGATCTCAGTAACCTCTTATTTCCAAGTCCTCCAGTCCTAGTACCAACCCTTTGGTGACTGTATCAAGAGCACCAGTTACAATTGGTATTACCGTTACTTTCATGTTCCACAGTTTTTTTAATTCTCCAGCAAGGTCGAGTTACTTATCTTTCTTTTCGTTTTCTTTCAATTTTACTCAGTGGTCAATTTTGCAAATTCTCTTTTTTTATCGATTATTATAAGTTCAGGTAGTCTGACCGAGATTCGGTGATCAGTTTATATTTTAAAATTCCAGAGGAGTTTGTGCGTCTCATTATCCCAGACGGGTTCTGGGTTGTGCTTATATCACTTGTCAAAGTTCAGTTTCTTGCACAACTCCCAGTGGACCACCTAGCCCACCCAGTCATGTCTAGTCTTATACGCTTTCTTTACCAGTTTGCAGCATTCGCTTATTATGTGATTGCTCGTTTCGTCTCTATCACAAGCTACATTAGCTATTTTGTTACGTCGTATCTATTCTTGCTTTGCAGTGATTGGTCCTTATGGCGTTGTTCTATGTCGTTGTTAGAAGAGATTCAGTTTCTCTTTTAAGATTTACCTTTTTTTAGCCACGTCTCCGTTTTCTCGTGTGAGATATCGCTTGTTTGTCGTTTAAACTGTCTGTTGACTTGTCTTTCTTTCCATTTTTGTTTCCTGGTTATTTTTTTCTCTGGCTGTATTGTTTCTAGTGGATATTATCAGTATTCTTGGTCTATTCCGTTCTCTGCTCCTCTTCATGAATGGTCCCGAGTATCTTACGAGGGGGACAGTCCAGGTATTTTTTTTATAAGACTATTATAATTATTACTATTATTATTTAATGTGTTTAGATTCTAAATGTTGTATTTAGTTAAAACTATTACGAGGAATTTCCAGTAAAACCACTTAATAGCATCGAAAAAATACATCCCAGAATGATGGTAGCTACATTTAACGGCAACCCCGGCACAATGATCATCCGCTAAAGTCCTACAACTGCTACTGATGAAACGGACCTTATCACCTTCTATAACGACCTATCTTACCTTGTTCGCTGCATTCCCAAACACAACGTTCTAAGCCTCGGTGGAGACATGAATGCTCAAGAAGGTAAAAATGAAAATAACTAATTCAGTCAACACAACTCATCGAACAGAAATGAAGAATACCAAACATATTTCTCACTTGAAAATGGACTAACATGCCCTAATACTTAATTCAAGAAAAGGAAGAGAAAACTATGGACCGACATCGACGTAAATAGTGTTAAAGCACATATAAATTAGATCCTCATGAATAAGAAATGGATTAATAGAGCTTTGAATTGCGAAGCATATTCCTCTTTCGAAGGTTTATCTTCCGACCACCGAATGGTCACAGCAAAGATACATCTAAGCCTACATAGTAATACGACGCAAACAACTAAACCCATACACTATGACTAGTCCTTACTTAACACTAAAGATATTAACGATAAAAGTAAAAGTAAGTAAAGTTGGCAACGTTAAATAACGTTTTAGCTTTCTTATAAAACTCATACACAAAACTATTACTTTATTTATACGTAAATAAAAAATACAGTCAGAAGTGAATAAGACGGGTTGGATAGTTATTAGATAAAACCAGCTTTTTAGTGTAATTATGCAAATTAGATAGCTAAATTAGATACGCCATTTGTTTATACATATAATATATATTACGCGTTTATCATGCGTATTAAAGATTTGACGTGATGTAGACTGTTTTGATATTAACACGAGTGCAGAAACACGCACATAGAAATTCACATTTATTCACATACATATTAAATACAAAGTAATTACTCAGTAATGGAAAAATTATTATACGAGCGTTGTACACGTAAAATTTAATGAGTGATTACTTATGCATAAAAAATATTTATTATATCATTTATTTATTCATAATCAGTAATGGGAAATTATTTTCAATACTACCTCTGTCCCATAATAATTATTACATTTAGTGTCTGAAATTTATAAGCATTTGTAACTCCTTTTGTGGGACTGAGTTAGAACCATTTTTATAATCAGTAATGGAAAATTATTTCTCATATTATTTATTTATTTATATTTAATCATAGAAATAATTTATAATTGATTTATCTATCTATCGAAATAATTTCATATTTCCTTGTTCTACTATTGTGATAGATATAAGGTAGGGAGTTCAATCTTCTTTGGGTCCTTCGATTACCGAAAAGACTCTACAGCATTCCACTTCGACCATATGCAGTCTTCCAATTTTGTCTTGTTGGATGGTCGTTATTTCATTTATATACATTTTACAAGTTCTTTGACCTATAAAGTTCTAAGAGTCCCGAAAAAGGTTTTCACCTGATCTCGGTGATAAATACATTGTTACAATTTGGTTCCCACATTTATTAATGTGTTCATAATTCAAGCTGGAAATTTCCGCTAGTTTGCAAACCATCTTTCACAGGGAGGAGAAAAGTCCTTGCATCATATAGGGAACATATTCAAGCCTCTAAAAAGGAGCTTCTAAAACGTTAAACCCCAAAACACACGTCTGCTTTTGTTGTACTCCAGAAATTCAACTGCCTTAAAAATGAAAATTCAAACTTCCTTATAGCTTGCTTTAATCAAAATGACATTCGACCCCATTTATTAATCAATTTTCTACAATGCTATAAAGTTCGGTAATAAGTAATACCAAATAATATCCGTTTGCTTAGTTTGGCTCAAGGTCAGATGTGTTGAACACTTGCTGAAATTTGAACTTACCACACAAGTCAGTAAAATTAATTTATATAGTTTCTAGCCTAACCGTCAAATATTTACTAAGCTTAGTTTGGTCTGATATAGGGCCCTGTCAAGATCAAACTCACTACATTAATATCCAAGAAAAGCTTTTTTTTATCATTGTTCGCTCCAAGGAGAAGCGCTGCTATTCATTTAACTGAACTTTGGCACAAGAGGAATCTAAGTGAAAATTTAACTTACGACAGTAGAATTGAAATGCCAAAGTAACTGGCTAACAAGTGCTGTGTGGTTCCCAAATATGCGATATAAGTTTGTGTCAAGCGCTAATATCAACGAATGGGAGATAAACGATATATTTAAGTTAAAGTTTGGTCGCAATAATTTGCCACAGAGTCGGTGTGCTGGCAACGTAGTAGTTACGCAGAGAAAGTTTCGTTCTTATTTTGGACAAATGTCAAGAATTAATGCTTTACCAGAAAATGATTTATTTCCCTAACACATTGATAAGGAATATACTAACAACAGAAAGTTTAAGATTGTAGATACGTAGACATAGACACATACACACACGCACGCCTATAAGAACACACGTATTGGGGTTTTATTAAATCATTTTCTGTCGGTTTTATGCACCGTTGAGATATCGTCTGTGAATATCCGGAAAAATACAATTCATTATCGAATTTTTGTTAGGAGCAAAGTGATAAGAATTAAATCATGATTTCCGAATTTGAGGACACTTCCTCGTGGTGTACTTGTTGTCAAGTTAGTCTCACAGATCAAGTTCAAGTGATTTCAATCAGCCAGGCTTAGTTTTTTGATTTACTGTCGAGTCCGCTAGATAAGCAGTAATGAAACTACTTGGTTGTTATATAGGCGACCATTTTGAAAAAGTAGTTACCGTAAGTACCAAGCTATGCAAAGCTAAGTGAATTCTAATACTTTTGAATTTGAGAGTAGTTGCTTTGAGACGCAGAAATATAAAAAATGACATTCTATGTTGAAAATTAGCTGCATTAGAGAGAGAGAGAGAGAGAGAGAGAGAGAGAGAGAGAGAGAGAGAGAGAGAGTTTGAGAAAAGTGAGCTTTGTCTTTTACATCCAGATGGTTAACTAGCATGTCTGTAAAACCACTTCTTTAATATAGTGATGCAGTTCTGCGTTCCCTTACACCAGACTAAGATACACTTAGTAAATAACAATAGATAAGTCTCACCACTAAAGTTAACCAATGACGAGTCTATTCAGTACATAAACGAGTGGCTATTTAGAAATACCATGTACTGTAAGGAATATAAAATATGTGCACAAATCTAAAATCAGTTTAGTAAATAACAAATATAGGTAACTGTAATGTCTAAAGCCCAAGTCGTGGGTAATAAAGAAAAGAACGGAACACAAAGAGATGTCATGACTCAACCGTTACTTCCTTTTCCGGATAGGTCAAGGGAGATGTATGCTTGTGACGTGGTTCGGAGTTACTTCCCTTTGACTGGAATATTACAATAACAGCCTGGGCGCCTCGCTAGTTGTCAATTGTTAATGACTTCTGTCCCCTCTTGGAGTTTCATACTTTTGTCCAAGTGACAATTAATGTACCGAAAATGTACTGAGCATTTAGAGACTTGAAATTGGATGCAATCATTTAAATTACTGAAAAGGACATTGATATGTACAGTCTTGAAAATGGACAGAATCATTTACTGTCCTGAAAATGAACAGGCATTTATAGTCTTGAAAATGAACCTAGATATTTGATATCCAGAAAAAGACATAGTCATTTACATTCCGGAAAATGATCATGATTATTTATAGTCCGGAAAATGGACATAGACATTTACTGTTCTGAAAAAGGACATTTTCATTTAAAGTCCTGAAAATAAATACAGTCATTTACCGTCATTAAATTAGACAAAGTCTAGTAGAATTCTTTAAGTAAACATAGTCATCTAAGGCCACGAAAAGTTCTGAATCTAGTCATTTATATAATCATTTGAAGTCCATTTTCTTGGACATTTTTTTTCTTTTTGTGTTTTGTTTAGGTCATGTATACATATATATGTATATGTTTTATCCATATGGGTAAACAGAGCGAACACAAACAAAAATAAAAAGGGTGGTTACTCCCATTTTCATCTTTTTGTTTGTTTTTGTTTTGATGAATTCGCTCGCTTGTAGATTTTGTTTATTTTCATTAACAGAAAGTTACTTTTGACAGTGGCGGAAGAAATGCTAAAATGACGTCGTATAGCAGAGTTGATAGCTTTTTCCTTCACTTTTAAGTGGCAGTAGTAGCATACGTTTTTCAGTTTATTTTTTTGCAGGTTTTCTTTTTGTTATGGTGAGATATGTAATCACCACCGGAACAGTTTAAATAAGGAATCATGTCACCGGTCACCGGACAGAGAAACACGGAGAGACACCCTGGACAGAACACGTTAAGAACTACACGTTATCTCTCTGTAAATATTACAATAAACTTCTTCTTTATTTATTCAAACCTATAGTAAATATTATTTCCTTTATTTCCTTTCACGGAATACTATCTCTTGATTATCCTTATATTATTGCCACCTCAGGATATATCAATTGACGACGAAGACGAAATACGAACCCAGTAAATTCATTTACTAAAAAAAAAAAAAAAAAAAAAAAGAACTGTGCTGTAGGAACTGTTTTTTCTTACATAAATAAGTTTACGTGTATTTGAAAAAGACGAAAAGGATCACTTGAAATTGGTAAAGTGTTGATATTTTTTACGGTGAGTTTTCTGAACATTTCTCAGTGTTGACAATTTTTTTCGTAACGAAAGCGTTGAAGGTGGACGTTGACTTGATATTTGTGCATTAAAAAACAAACAAACAAAAAAACCCAAAAAACAATGGCTTCGGAACAAATAGCAGCATTGACGAAAACGTTAACTGAGAGTTTAATCGCTCATCAAAAAGCTCAAATTGACTTTCAAAAACGAATGTCGGTCCAACAAGAGCGTTTTGAAGCACTTGTCATAAAACAAACTACAGATAACCGACTATTTTGTGAAACTATTTTGTCACAAAAAACTAATGATAATGCGTCTAGATTTTTTTCGGCAGAGGGTATAGCTAACTCACTAGCTGAGTTCAAATACGACGCAGAACGAGGCGACACATTTCCCGCCTATTATCGGAGGTTCGAGACGATTTTTACAAAAAGATGTGAGAAATGGTCTGACGAAGAAAAAATCACACTCCTACTTCAGAAATTGGGTACGGAGGAAAATACAAAATTCACAAATTTGAAACCAGAAGATATTTCTTTTTCGGAAACTGTTAAAATGTTGTGCTCGATATTTGCTGAAAGAGACAGCCTTTTTCATACAAGATATAAATGTTTAAACACGCAAAAAGAAGAAACTGATGATATTGTCACATGTGCGGGTAAAGTCAACGCCCTGTGTGAACTATTTAAATTCAAAGATCTATCAGTTGACATGTTTAAGTGTTACATATTTGTCCAGGGACTGACAGCACCGAGGGACAAGGATTTGAGGTCAAGAATTTTATCAATTATGGAGCAAGATCCAGAAATGAACTTGCAAAAAGTGACGGAAGAATGTCAGAAGTTGATAAATGTGAAAAGGGACACCACTAGGATAGAGGGAAAAGTTACACCCCAGGTCCAAGTAGTGAAACAAAATACTTTTCTCAAGAACAAAGGAAAAAGTTTTGAATGTTGGAGCTGTGCAGGTTCGCACTTAAGAAAAAATTGCCCTTTTAAAGACCAACCTTGCGCTAAATGTGGTTTAGTTGGACACCGAGCCTCCCAGTGCCGAACTAAACAAAATAAACAAAGACAAAAATTTAAGTCTAAAGTAAATGTAGTGTTGTCAAAAGAAGAAGTGAGACAAGGGGGTGAACGAAAGTTTGTCAATACCAAAATAAATGGTCACATAGTTAAGCTACTTTTGGA
Source organism: Sepioteuthis lessoniana (assembly GCA_963585895.1). Lineage (NCBI taxonomy): Eukaryota > Metazoa > Mollusca > Cephalopoda > Myopsida > Loliginidae > Sepioteuthis > Sepioteuthis lessoniana. The sequence goes on along the minus strand of OY757906.1, from coordinate 68,108,594 downwards.
TACAGGTAGCAATATTTTGATTATCGACGAAGTTACTTGGAAGAGTATTGGGTGTCCAAAACTGAAAAAAACGTCTAAAATTGCCAAAGGAGTATCCGGAAAGAGATTAAAATTCAAGGGAGAGTTTAATTGCAGTGTATCTCTTGGACCGAAAACTTTTTCTTCAAAAGTATCAGTTGTTCCAGGTATAAATTCTTGCCTCTTCGGAATTGATTGGATCGTTTTGTTTGATTTATGGGAGCTACCCATAAATTCATTTTGTAACCGTGTTAGTGTATCTGAAAAGAAAAATTCTAAACAAAATGAGGATTTTCTTACTGTCTTAAAAATGAATTCCCCAGGGTTTTTTTCTGAGGGGTTAGGTGTGTGCACTAAGACCGAAGTGAATTTTGAGCTAAAACAAAATGTGAAACCTGTTTTTAAACCAAAAAGAAACGTGCCTTTTTCTTCAAAAGAAGATATTGAAATTGAACTGCAAAGACTGCAGGAAAATGGTGTAGTCGAAAAAGTTGACTATTCTGAGTGGGCAAGCCCCACTGTGTATGTTAAAAAGAAAAATAAGAAGATTCGGGTATGCGCCGATTTTTCTACAGGCCTTAATGACTGTCTGATGGATCATAGTTATCCACTCCCATACCCTGAAGACATTTTTATAAAGCTGAATGGAGGTAAAATTTTCTCCAAAAGTGATTTATCTGAGGCTTACCTTCAGGTAAAAGTCAGTGAAGAATGTTAAAAGTATTTGTGCATTAATACCCATTTAGGACTCTTCAGACTCAAAGGCTCCCTTTTGGTTTGAAAGTAGCTCCCGCGTTATTTCAGGAAATAATGGACACAATGCTTGCCGATTTAGGTTTTGCGATCGCATATTTGGATGACATTCTTGTAAAGAGTAAAAATGTACAGGAACATAAGGAACACATCAGAACAGTTTTCCAAAGAATTGAGGAATTCGGCTTCAAATTGAGTGTCGAAAAATGTGAATTTTTCTTAAAACAAATAAAATATCTTGGTCAAATCATTGACAGCCAAGACAGAAGACCGGATCCTCAGAGAACAGAAGCCATTGAGAAGATGCCAGCACCTAACAATGTTGCCCAGTTACAATCTTTTTTGGGTTTAGCACAATATTATGCTATTTATATCCGTAAAATGCTAAAGTTGAGAGCACCATTGAACGAATTGTTAAAAAAGATACAAAAGTGGATTTGGTCAAAAGAGTGCCAAAGTGCATTTGAAGAGATTAAGAAATGCCTGCTATCAGATTTAGCACTGCCACACTTTGATCCACAGAAGGAATTGATTGTGGCATCAGATGCAAGTGATTACGGATTAGGAGCAGTACTTCTCTATAGACTTGAAGATGGGTCAACGAAGCCAATTGCTCATGCATCCAGATCACTTTTGCCTGCAGAAAGAAACTATTCTCAAATTGAAAAAGAAAGTTTGGCAATCATTTATGCAATTAAAAAATTCCATAGATTCATTCATGGCAGGGTTTTTACATTGCAGACTGATCACAAACCCTTGTTGACTATTTTTGGCTCTAAAAAAGGCATACCCACTCAGACTGCAAACAGACTGCAACGATGGAGCATAATTCTGTTGAATTATAATTTTAAAATGGAGTACATTTCATCCAAAAATATTGGACATGCGGATGGACTATCCAGACTGATTCGAAAGTGTGCAGGACACAGTGATAGCTGCATTGAGAGGGGAAAAAGAACTCTCCGGACTGCTGTGCAACACGATTCGAGAATTACCAGTATCTCTAGATGACATCAACAAAGCAGCAGAAACAGATGAATTCATTGTAAAAATGAAAAAACAAGTGAAATTAAACGAACAGTCGAAGAAAGACTTGAAAATTTCGCCATTTTCTATTTGTTCGCAGACTTTAATGTATGCTGACAGAGTCGTCATACCGACCACACTACAGAGGAGGATTCTAAAAGAATTCCATAGCGGTCATCCAGGCATGTCCAGAATGAAGGCCTTAATGCGCGGATATACGTATTGGCCTAGGATGGACCGGGACATTGAAAAAATTGTAAGAGAGTGTCAAGGGTGTCAGCTAGCAGCAAAGGCACCACCTGTACAAATACAACCGTGACCGAAGACGGATACACCGTGGACTCAGTTACACATTGACTATGCAGGTCCTTTGAATGGTCATTATTTCTTAGTAGTCGTCGACAGTTTCACAAAATGGCCGGAAGTGTTTAAGTGTAAACATCCGACATCAACGAGTACTATAGATGCACTAAGACTTCTCTTTAGTCGTTTTGGAGTGCCTAAAACTATTGTCAGCGACAACGGCACCCAATTTACCAGCAAAGAGTTTGAAGAATTCTGCAAGGCCCAATCCATTGAACATTTAACAACTGCAATATACCATCCAAGGTCAAACGGTCTCGCAGAGAGATTTGTGGACACGTTCAAAAGAGCTTTGAAGAAAAACCAAGGCATGGACACTGATGAGAAGAGTCTTGAAAACTTTCTATCTGTGTACAGGATCACTCCTAACCTGAACACTAATACTGGTTTGTCACCAGCAGGAACTAATGTTCGCACGATAAATCAGATCCATATTCGACAGGATTTTACCAAATACAACAAAGACAACAGCAACAAGAGAAAATCTTTCGACAAGGTTCTACAAACCTGGTGACAAAATACTCTTCTTGAACTATAGGACTGGAAAAAGCTTTTGGGAAGAGGGGATTATTATGAAAAGAATTGGACACGTGCTATATTCTGTAAGAAGTAGTAAATTTGACTGTCGCAGGCATATAAATCAGCTAAGAGCTCGACACACTGATGACTACAAACAGGCAGAAGATAATGAACTGCCCTTGGAGGTATTATATGACTCTTTTAATGTTCCTCTACCCATAACACAACCTACTCCGAGTGTGGTATCTCCTACTCCAGGTCCGCGAGTACCAGTTTCATCACCAATTCCACCTCCTCAAACGATGTTGAGGAGAAAAAGTACAAGGGTAAAAAGAAAAGTCAACCGGCTGATCCCCAGACCTAAAAACAAACGGTATTAAGCCAAATTCTCCAGGGAAAAATTGGCTTATGGGGAGGTGTTATGGTGAGATATGTAATCACCACCGGAACAGTTTAAATAAGGAACCATGTCACCGGTCACCGGACAGAGAAACACGGAGAGACACCCTGGACAGAACACGTTAAGAACTACACGTTCTCTCTCTGTAAATATTACAATAAACTTCTTCTTTATTTATTCAAACCTATAGTAAATATTATTTCCTTTATTTCCTTTCACGGAATACTATCTCTTGATTATCCTTATATTATTGCCACCTCAGGATATTTAACTTTTTTTTTTGTAGTCAGGCAATAAGACAAGTGGGACTGAAAAATATACCGACGACTTAGTGTAGTATAGTTAATATTTTTCTTCCTCCACTTAAGTAGTTAGTCGACGCTCAAATTCTCTGTTCTTTTTTTACAAGCTTTTCACTTTTTCTTTTTCTCTGTTTCTTCGTTGAGTCTGTTTATTCGAACTCGCACATTTCTGTCTTTTTATAAGTCCTGTTTAGGCTGTTCGCCTCCTTGGAATGCTGTTTATTTTTATGCTGGCATTTTTTTCTTTTGCATCACATGGGAACCGTCCGCTTTAATTTGGGATTTTTTTATGGGTGTTCAACATCACGTCGGAGGTGGTTCACTTTCATGTAGGCATTTTTTTTGCACCACGTGAAAGTTTTCCCGTTTCGTGTCGGGATGTCTTCTAATATCATATATGTTTAATACACGTCGAAGGTTGTCCGCTTTCACGTTGGTATATTTTGCAGCACGTGAAAACTTTTTCGTTTCATGTCGGTATGTTTTTTATACGAGTGTTCAACACACGTCGGAGGTCACCATTATGGGGCTGGGAGAATTGGTTGGTTATTTGTTTTTAGTTTAGTTGGTTGGTTTTGATATTGGCTGCTGTTAGCAGAGACAGTTGCTAGTAATGGAAGGGTGAGTCAGTAATAATCTGTATTGAAAATGGACATAGTCGTTTACAGTTCTGAGAGTGAACACAGTCGTTTTAAGTCTTGTAAATGGAATATTTACTTAGAGTCCTGAAAATGAATATAGTCATTTTAGTCTGGAAAATGAACCACGTCTTTTATAGTCCTGAAAATGGAAATAATCATGAAAATGAACCAAGCCATTAATTGTGATAGAAATGTACGTAGACATTTACTGTCTTGAAAATGAAAATAATTATTTACTATCTTGAAAATGGACAAAGTTATTTGCAGTCCTAAAATGAACGTAATCGTTTACAATCCAGAAATTTTTTTCCGAGCATACTGTGGCAACAGCTTCAAGTCTAAAAAATAATAGAGAGAAATTTGTTCGGGTGTTTATTTCCGGTTCTACGGAAAACCATTTCGAACACTTCGAGAAGACTATATTGATAGAATTGCTGGAAATCGTAGTCGTCAAACGTTTTTGTTATAAAACGTTGGTTCATTTCAGGCAACTTAAAAATTGAGACTTTTGCTACTTGTGCTTCTTGATGCTTTGGTCTTTTGGGTACAACTCGATTGCCAGGCCAATCAGATAAATAAATTGATAAACAGAAGAGAAAGCGTGATAGCGTGAAAGGGAAAAGAACAATATTTAAATGCTAGAAAGAACAAAAGAGCACCGCAATAAAATCAAAGAATAAAATCGAAATTAATTGTTCTGAAAAAAGAAATGAGTACTAAATAAAGATTTATTGTCAAGAGATTGACAAAAGCTAACTCCCTCCACAATAAAAATAACAAAAACAAAATACAAACCAAAACCCAAAACAGAAAAAATGTATATTTTATTCAACTGTTTAGACATTGAAAAGCCACTAGGTTGTGCATATATGAGAAACAAGATTTCGTGAATCAACCGAATAAATTAACTCTGTTCAAATGCTTTACCGTACAACCTGGGTGGGTTTGTTCGTTTTAATGCTGTTTGAGTTATTGACGAACTATTCTTATTTTAGCGGCTGGTGTCCTCGTGGTGTAATGGTTAAAGTGATGGACTGCAGAATCGTTGTACGCGAGTTCGTACTCCAGTCGCGCTATTACGTTCACTTTCGGGCAAATACCCTAGGGAAAGGTATGAACCCCCTTATCCTCGCGGCTATGGGTTAAATAGTACTGTTCTTCTTGGAGAATGGCTTTGGCATTAAATAACCTAAAAAGAGTTGATATGCCATTAAACAAACAAACATATTCTTATTCTAACAAAACGACTTGGTGTAAATAGGAAAAGTGACAAACCCTAGAAATCCGTTTAGCGAGCTGCTCCTGTTTGAGGGAAAAGTGTAGTACCTGTTGGTAAGATTTTAACATTTTAAAAGCTTAAAATAACAAAACTATCATATATGATTTATAGATGTTTTGTTGCACATAATTTTACAAAGCTGAAAATAGTGTATTCATTTTAGATACATTCATTGATTCTTAGGTGACTCTTCTGCGTCTCATCCGAGATTCTTTGCTTGATAATATATCCAGGTAGGTGAAAAGCTTTTGACACCAGTGGAGTACACCAATTATAACATTATCGAAAGAAAAAAGAAAAGAAAAAATTAAAAGAAAAAAGAACAAAGTAGTTTCAAAATTGTGGTTGTTGGCCTTGTGCCAAACTGAGCTTAGTAAATTACTACAGATTAGTAAATCATCTTCATTAGGTACTCCATATTTGTAGAGATTTTTATGATTATTATATGGGATCACTTAAGGAAGGTTGTTTTTTTTTTTATTCTTCTGCTGATTGAAAGACTTTTTTTTAAATCTTAAAAAGAAACAACGCCTCATTATTTTTTAATTATTTCTTAATTTGTTGCATTATGTTTCTTAATTTGATGCTAATATCACAGGTATGCTTTATTAAGCCTTACTCGTCTTTCCTTGGTAAAAAAAATACCAGAAAATATAATATGTTACAACATTTTATAAGCAATAGCGATATTGAATGGCTTGGTAGCAAGGAAGATATTCACTTACCAAAGACGAATATATATGATATGCTAACATTGATTAGATAGAAGGAAAGATTAGATAAGCTCATTAACACATGCAGAAATATTCAATATATACAAAGTATACATACAAGTAATCTTGAAAAGAATACATAAACAGCAGCTAGAAATGTGCACATATTGTTCTAAGAACAAGCAGTTTGTAGAAAGGGTACAAAAATGGAAATAAAGTTTACTTGATGATGTCGAAAGTAAAATGTGTCTTTACTGGTTCTTGGCAAGAGCAGGGGACAACTTTTTACGGTTCAAAAAAGGTTTCTGAAATAGTCACGTGACAGTCCACGAAGCACCCAACAGACACGTCCATTCTCTAAGGAGATATTGTCTCCCAACAGAGAAATGAAAATGGGTATTCCCGGCATTCAGACCACCCGGGTGAATGTACTTCTCGGCTGTGGCGCAAATACCCGACGCTCTGGTATTAAGTGTTATCACAACTTGTGTGTAAAAATAATAACAACTAACACAACGTTGGTAAAATCGTTATAGGCGTGATTTCTATGATATCATTTGCTCTCGTGACTTGGTAAAATGGTTTGTATGAATAAACAGTCTTCCCCAAGTTAAAAAGAAATCCATAAGTATTCTTTATTGTCTCCGATGCACACTGTTCATCTCTGTTTTAGAAATGATGACCCCAGTGAGCTGTGATAAACAAAATTAAAAAGATGAAACAAAAATCTAATGGAATTCATGATATGATTTTGAGTCTCAAATAGAGTTTGTTCGTTATTATTGTCTCCGATATAGGTTGTTTTCGAAATTACAACCTGAGTGAATTGTGATAAAAAGAGTGAAAGAAAGTTTTTGTCAAAATTATTGGAAAAAGGATTTCGACTGAATGGAGTTTTCAGTTGGTTAAAATGCATTTGAAAATACATTTTAGATATAGGGTGAAACTGCACTATAAAATACAACAAATAATATCCTTAAACCTTTCTCTTGGACGAATTTCCAGCTTAAGAAACTAGAAAAAGTAATATAAAGCTTTGTTGCGGAGCCGATAAGCACGTCGAACCCGCAAATGATTTAAGTTAAGCGTGCGAGTAATGACAGCCAAAGACAATGAAGGAAACAAAGGCGAGGTAACAAATATAACAAAGATGACAATTTATTGTCGTGTTTACAAGCGTGTGTGTAAAGTTCGTGGTATTTGTATTTGTGTCTTCAGCAAGATGGGTGGTGTCGGTAGCTGGTAGAGTCGAAGAGAAGCAGCTAGATGATCGTTGCAGGTAGCTGATGTTGGTCGAGTCGTAGATGTGTGCAGCTGGACGATCATTGTGGGTAGCTGATGTTGGTCGAGTCATAGATGTGTGCAGCGGGACGATTGTTGCGGGGAGATTATGTTGGTCGAGTCGTAGATGTGTGCAGCAGGACGATCGTTGCGGGTAGCTGATTTTGGTCGAGTTGTAGAAGTATAGCTAGGCGTTTGATGCGGGTACCTGTCGTTGGTCGAGATTGGTAAATCGATGTCCCAGTTTTTGACAGTACGCTGGATTAACCGGGGGGGATCGATCTGGTTGCTAGCCCGTACAGCGAGTCGTACGTGAGCTAGATGCTGCAATGCTAGGGCAGTCCGTACAGCGTGTCGCACGTGGACTTGATGCTGCATTGCTGGAGCGTCGTGGTCGAAATTGGTGTTGGCAGCTTGGTCGGGTAGAGTCGAGGGAACGTGGTGACTAAGACTTAACCGTGTCTTAGTTCTACGGACCAAGTGAACGGACAGGGAAATCGTGACTAAGGTTTGCCAGGCCGTAGCACTTACGAAGTCGAGCGAGAGAATTGGTGAGCCAAGGGCTTTGTCGTGCCCCTAGCTGCGCGGACGTATCGGAGACGGTAGCTATGACTTTTCGGTGCCAAATCTGTGCGGATGTGTCGGAGACGGTAGCTATGGCTGTGCCGTGCCAAAGCTGTGCGGACGTATCGGAGACGGTAGCTATGGCTTTGCCGTACCGAAGCTCTACGGTATCGAGCGGACAGGCCGGGAGACCGAGGTTAAGATTGGCGGTATCTTAGCGCAGCGAAGATAGGGAAGCGGTAGCTAAAGGCTAACCCGTGCCTTTAGCGCTGGGCAGCCAAACAGACGAACGGACAACGGAAACGACCAAGTGGTTAAGACCGGATGGTCTTAGAGTCCTCTGCGTGTTTGCCTCCGGGCTGTCTACTTCGACGAGTCTGTAAGGACCGTCAGAGATACTCCAACCCGCAGAAGGACGCCTCTAATGGTCCTTAAAAGGACCTTTTTTGCATATCTATTTGATGGAAAGGCGAATGCAACCACGAGATGTAGGATTCAGCCTTGTGGATACTTCGCTCTGAGAGCAGGCTCCTGAGAGCTTCGTAAAACGAACTCCGTTTATTTCCAAAATATCATTTACAAAAAATATGTTTTTCGGTGATCATAAGACCCAAAAAGTTTTTTTTTTTGGGGGGGGGGGAGAGGAGGGGGCGAAATCAGTATTGTCCTATGGAGCCCTAGCAAGTCACACTCATCGCCCACAATCATCATTCAATCATTTTTTTTCGATCATTCTATACAATAAATTCATTCACCCACCAACCACTCAACAATCACCAAAAGCCTCATTCGCTCAATGAAAACCCTACTTAAAAACCCCGATGAAATGAAATCTCATATATACAACGGATGAAAGATGATGAGGGATTGAAGAAAAAGCCCCAAAACAAACAAAACATAAACCCTGGTTGGTTTCCCTCCCATCCCCACGTCTATGATGTGGAGAGTTGACTGTCTTTTGGTACTTGGAAAGACCAAAAACAAGCCGAAACTATCCCTATAGGGAAAGGACCTAAAGACTAATCTGAATAAAAGAACAGACGGAAAAGGGTGCGGCCAGGAAAATGAAATAAACATGAAATGCAGAAATATGTGACCAAGATCCTCTAAAAAGGCCAGGGAGTCACAAGTGGTAAATGGAGAAAAAAATTGGGAATCAGGAGGATCTCGAAAAAAAAAAAACAAACTAGCATCTAAACTGTGGGGAAAATGACACAACCACGATCTTGGGGGTCAAAAATTCTAAGTATTACTAAAAGTTCCTACTTACCCGGGGTTGGGTCCCGAAGGACCCGGACCATTGTCACCATGCGCAGGCAAAGGAGGGAAGGCTGACTCCAACGTTGCCCCCTTGCATACGACCAGGCTTGGTGCATGCATCCACCTTTTGCTGAATGTTATGCGATCCAAGCGTCTTCTATCGCATCTAATCTTGACCCTAAGCTGATGCCTAAAGTACAAGATCAGATCACGATAAGAAAAGTTTGCACCCTCATACAATTCCTTGTTTCGCGTCTGCCAAATCACCATTCTAGCCACGGCTAGGACCACGAGAAACACCACACGCTTCTCACCCTGCAACGGATGGTCAACATTGTCCATAACGTACCCAACGTCGAGCAGCACGAGCTGTCTAGGGCTGATGCGAGCCGTCCACTCATCAACGTGACTCCAGAACAGGCGAACCCGCTCGCAGTAGTAGAAAGCGTGCAAAGCTATTTACTCTTGACTCTTTCCGCAGCGGAGGCAATCAGTAATGTCTGCCAAGCACTCTCTGTAACCCCAATCGTTGAGAACCAAAGCATTTTGAGCTAGCAGCCAGGTGAGCGAGAACTCTGAGTTCAAGAAGTCCGAACCTGGCGCCAAATTCCACTGGGAGCGAATCTCCACTATCGACCAGCCGAGCCCTTTTACCAGAGGATCCGAAGCGGAACCCACCACTAACCCTCGATACAGCTCCTTACGCGACCGAGATCCGTCATCCCCAGACCCCCATCGCGAGGACATTGATAGCAGACCTGTCTATGGACCAACGGACTTCGACCTTTCCAAAGGAGCTTGAAAAGGGATCGTTCCAGTGCCACCCGATGATCCTTTGGCAGAGGGAGTACGGACAAACGGTAAAGGATCAAGGGGAAGATGTACGCAGCACACACCTCCACCCTGCCCTTTAAGGACAACCGCCTTCGAAGCCAGGCAACCACCTGCGTTTCTACCTTAGCCCGTACCTCCGACCAATTTTACTCCAGCTGGAGGCCGGGCCCGAACCACATCCCGAGGATGCGGATGGGTCTGTCACTCCAGCGGAAGGGCCCTGGCAAGGAGACGCTCCCCATTCCAGGCACCCAACTGCAAACCTTCCCTCTTGTCAAAGTTGACCTTGGTACCTGCTACCTTTTCGTACCTCTCGACCGCCATCTTCATCGCTACTATGTCCAGACGGCGAGACACGAAGACAGTGATGTCATCGGCGAACGCGGAAATCTTTGCTCGGACGTTGCCGGTTAGCGTGATTCCCCGCTGGACCGGACGAGTCCTCTCATCCCTAAGCCTACGGTTCGGATCCAGCAGTCTCCAAAACCGCTGCTAAGAACCAATGGTCCATCCTGTCGAAGGCCTTAGACTGATCTAAATTGATCAGCACGGTTTTCAGTCTCGTCTTCTATTCCCTGGCGCACCAAATGCAAGTTATCTTGAATCGATCTTCCCTTCACAGCGTAGTTCTGCTCAGGGCCGATCGAATCACTAATGACAAGCTGCAAACGGTTCGCAAAGACCCAGGCCAAAATTTTAACTCTGTGTTAAGCAGAGTTATGGGCCTGTAATCGTCTAGCTGCCTGCCTTCCTACTTCAGCAATGTGATCACACCCTTGATAATGCTATCAGGGATGGCTGGCTGGGCAAACCAATAGTTGAACATATCTGTCAGAATAGGGACAAACATGTGCGACATCCTCAAGTACACTCCCTAGGGTAAACCATCCAGTCCTGGCGACTTGTTAAGGCCGACCTGCTTCAGCGCACTACGAACTTCACATTCAGTAACCACACCCTCGCAACTAGCCGCTTCAGCTAAATAGCTACGAAACTCTTGAACCTGGAGGTCAGGACAGCGGGCAAAGCGATCGCAAAAGTGTGTCTGAAAAGCCTCACGTATCTCACGGCTCGATCTCAGCACACGCCCATCCGGGGAGTTAACGCATTCGATATACCGACGAGGGAACCTTCGCAACTTACACATAAATGCGTTACATTTCACAGCTTTGTTTGAAACACTTTTTAGTCTATTTCTAACTATGAAACCCTTGTAACGCTCGCTAGCCTCACGCTCAAGGTCCCACCTAGCTAGATCTACGGCTACGGAGTCCCCACTTCCATTGCCCGGGAGAGTCTATCTTCTAAAGATTTCGCTTTCTTAGCCCTATTTAGGGCAAGCTGTTGGCTGAATTTGATGGCAAAATCCCTTATCATATACTTAAGGGATGCTCACCACTTATTCCCAATAACCGCCTCCACTTACGCCCGCTGAATTAGGTTTTCCAGCTGCACCCGGAAGTCGCATATCTTTCGTAAGGAGGTATTGATCTTCCAGTTGCTAGCCAGACTTGGCCTATTGACTAACCACAGACTGACCCTAACAAGTTTATGGTCAGACCACCCTAACCAGTGGAACGTGGGACAATTAACTAGGTCACTGTCAGCTCTTCTAACTAACACTCTGTACAGGTAAGACCGAACCTGGCCAGAGAGCGAACTTCCTATCCACGTCAACATCTCCCTCCCTGGGTGATCCAGACGGTACCTGTCAATCAAATCGAACTCAGTCAAAAAATCGAACAGGCCGCTGTCACACATCCAGGAACATCCAGGAACGACCCCAACCGCAGCAGTACTGGGCGCATAAACCGCAGCTATCCGAAACTCGAAGGTTTTCACGGCAACATCAGCCACCAGTAGCCGACCCCCGTCACCTGCAAAGACAAGATTGACAATCGCATCAAAGCTGCATCCAACTAGCAGAGAGACCCTAGCGCTGAGTTGGTTGCCGAATGCTGAATAAACGACACAGTCATTCTCCAGCACCTGACAGTTCGCCTCGCAAGTGAAGTGAGTCTATTGCACTGCAGCGACATTCACGCAAATGTTCGAGAGTTCAGTAAGCAAGTGCACACACTTGCTTGCATCCCCCAGTCCTCTCGGATTTAAACTGGCAACGTTTAAAGACTGGCACACTTACCTACTAAGTGTCGACAATTGGCCGAAAATCTTCGGGGGTAAGGATGCCGATGGCCTGTCTCAAGGAGCCGGTGCCGAGTTCAGTGGTTACTCGGCCATCCCTGGACACTCCGCCAACATCAAGCGGGAACCGCACCTTTATTGCTCTGTAAAAAGAGGGGTGAACATAAATGGGGACCCTCCTGGCACAAAAATTCAACATTTTTTTAGCGAGGGGTGCTGCAACTCCGCCAACCTTACGTCCGTATCGGTTTGGCAGACCGCATCCAGAAACTTCCATACGCCCCTGGTACGGTCGCTAGCCGACCGGACGAAGGTGATCACCATGGGTGCACCCCAAAAATTAATTGGATTACAGACTCTTTTCTTATCGACCTTTTCCAGGTCCAGCAGCGGCTTCAGTGCCTTTCGAAGCTGGAAGTCTACTGAGCACAGAGCCACTGCCTTCTTACACCGTTCGTCGCTGAAATCCGTGTTGATTGATTTGGCTGCTTTGGCTGCTTTGGCTTGTCGCCGGTTTAATTTCTGTGGAAATGAAGGATGATCTGGGGTCATTGGTTCAGGTCCGGTTTTAGGCTCTGCAGGAAACAATTCTTGAGAGGAGAGGGAGGAGGGACTAAATGATGGGAGAAATAAAGTTCGAGGGAGGCTGACTGGTTGCTCACACTCGCAAGGTTGTGCTTTGGGCTTGTGGGAGATTTGGTGTAGTCGGGTCTGTCGAGGAAAAATTTCTGGTAGTTAGGGTGAATGATGGTGAGATAGGGAGGTTGTTGGTTCATTTGAAATTGTGGAGGTTGTTGTGGAGTTTTTATGGACGGTGCATGCTGTGGAGGACGGTATTAGGGAGGAGGTGTTGGATGATGTGGTGGGGGAGGTGGAGGTGGTGGCTGTAGTGGAGCTTGCTGTGGGCTAGGTTGAATCCGTGGAGATGTATCAGAGGGGCCTTCTTTACGATGAGATGGCCCAGATCACATCTCTGACGTTGTGAATCCAGCCCGGGCCGATGCGTCTAGTTCCGCCTGGGGATTTTCACCGACATTCAATTCCTCGGCTCTGCTTGCCAATCTGAGATAACTATAACCATTCCCCACGTTGTGTCTTTTGATTCGAATGTCAGTGTTTTAACTAACTCAGCTCGTTTCCAATGTCGGCTGGAATCCACGCCGAAATAAAATCGTTGTTCGGAGAGATATTGTACCTGTTGCGGTTCACAAAATGCACAAGAAGAAGGAGAACAACGCTTTCAAATTTCTCCAAGCTATTGTTTTTATCTATGATGTATGTATTTACAAAAGATCCACTTAAGGTTTTTTTTTTATTTCCACTCACCCCTTAGCTTGTACAAACATCATTACTGTTTTCTTTTATATTATCGCAAGATTCACTTTAAAGAATCTCAGGACATCGGTCGAAAGTTTAAGAAATAAATAAATAAGATAGGATAGGAAATAAAATGATAAGAAGAAGAGAGAAAAAGAAAAAAGAATTTTCCTTAATTATTTCCCTAGAATCGTTAATTAATCAATCAGTCTGGGGGTGGGCTGGAATTCTCTCTGTCACTATTCCTCCCTTACCCATCTGTCATTTACTAGAAAATGACACACGGGATATCATGCAGAATACTGTAAAAATTGAAACAGGGTATTTCCGCTGTCATCGGTGGAAGAACGAATTCTGCCTGATTTTGGCAGCGGACCATGCCCGAAAGAAAAACATGCACAAAATTGCATAAAAAAAAATGAATATAAATATAGTGTTCTGAGTCCGTGTTCTTTCTATACAGAGCGTCTCTATAAAACACATTGTTGTGCTTTCACTAAATAATGTCCATTGTCCAGATTTTATTTTCACATGCAAAAAAACAAAAACAAAAAAAAACAAATCAAAAATAACTTTGGTTACTATGAGGACATATGTCTTCATTGGTCCTGCAACCAATCAGTATTTTTATCCAGTCTACCACTTGGGATGTTCCCATATTTTCCACTTTATTTGTTCCTTCATCCGTCTACGCATAAAAAAAAAGAAAAATACTCCTCTTTTTTTTTCAAACTTCTATCATATATATATATATATATATATATATTAATTAAGCTCGCATTTTTTTTCTTCTAATTTTTTTCAGCATTTTTTTCCAAAAATAAAAACTCTTTTTTTTTCCAACTTTTGTTTTCTCAAAGTTAAACATTTACTGTTTTTTCTCCTATTATTGTTCAACATCCTTTTTCCAAAATTAAACACTCATTTTTCTCTTTCATTTGTCAACACTTTTTTTCAAAATTAAACACTCATTTTTTTTATCTTTCATTTGTCAACACCCACTTCTTTTTTTTCATCACTTTTTTCACATTAAGCTCCAATTTTTCCTTTTCTTTTCTTTTTTTTTTCATTTCATGTACATACATATATTTATATACATGTTTTACACCCTTGTCTTACGACTGGGCTGGGTCTTCACAACAGGTCTCTTTAGACTCCTCTTAGGCTCCAAGTCTCTCACATCAACTGGGGGCTGTTCTTCCATATCGGCTACAGGTTCTATTGCAACTTGATCGGTCTGATCTTGATAAGATGCACCAATTGGGCACTCAACCACACATTGTGCTCGTGTTTTCTGCCAATTTAGCTTTCACACCTGAGTCTTTCATTTGTCTCTTTCTCCACCACCAGCTCAAAGAAGCCATAACTACTATTAACATAATCCCCACAATGGTTGGCCAGGTTATCACAGTAACCATCTTATCCTCCCAGTCCGACTCTTGCCTAATTAGTTTAATTAATCCCGATTTCAATCATCCAAAATCAATCCCATCAACTGGCTTTAGCAACCCCGGTACCTTCCCCAACTAAGATTGAGGGACCCTTTTTGTAATCGGACCCCATAATTCAGCCCTTGTGTACCACAGCCAAAAAAGAAAAGGTAAAGCCAAAATGGTCAAGGGGGAATAATTCTCATTGTTTTTGTCTAAAGGGGTCAGGGTACAGTCTATTTTACATAATCACCCCATTATAATTTCTGTCAGAAGGTTGTAATGTTAAATGACACGTCACAAGGCCAACCCACACCATCACCAGCACCGAGTCCGCGCGGAGGCCCTTCCACGCGGCCTGCGTAATGCCGATGACAACTGCATGGTCGACCCCACTTGCACCACTCGCTCACACAACCTCTGACAAAAAAAAAAAATCAATTTTCTATTTTCATTTAACCTGTCTACTCTAAGGGCGTCGCTCCCCGCAAACGGAGCTTCAGTGGTAACTCTCTCCCATCATCAGGTGTTCTTTCAGTATGTTGCTGATTACCTTATTGAGCTAACGGAACTTCGTCATCCGTTTCCCAATCGCTCGATCTGTCTTCTTCTTCATTATCACTTGGGTTAATAGTCTCTTTCTTAGAGAGCTCAACCGGAGGTCGAGTTATCCCTCTCAACCTTTGAAGAGTAGTAGGGCTAATTTCTATCTCCTCGCTTGCTTCACTATCACTTTCTTGCAGTTCGGGTTCCACTAGAGTGGCCTGCCTCGGCTTTTTCTGCCTTGTCACTACACCATCTACTTTCCATTCCTCTAACTTTATATCATTTGTTGGTCCCATATCACAAAGGACACTTGGCCTGTCTTCTCTACTATTCTATAATAGGGACTCCATCTCTGGTCCAATTTCCCATCCCTTAGATGTATTTTATAATACACTGGGTCACCTATCCTGAAGGAAACCTCTTCTCTCTATTTATCCTATCATTCCTCCTTTTCTGGGCTCTTCGTATCCTTCCCCTTACCTGCGTAAAGATCTTATGCTACTGTTCTAGAATTATCCTATGATGATCCTCCCCTAGATATTTCCTCCTAGGCCTTAACAAATTATCTATGGGTAAGACTATATCCCGGCCATATACCAAGTTGTAAGGGGAAAACTTGGTCGTTTCGTTTCTCGAGAATCTCACAGCTGCTCAGGCTTGGGTTAGAAACAGATCCCAATTTCCTCTATTATGCTCTGCTAATTTGGCCAGCACATCAGCAAGGGTCTTATGGAATCTCTCAGCTTTAGCGTTACTCTGGGGATTGTATGGGGTGGTGGTTATGTGTTGGATATTCAGTTCTCCCAACGTCTCTCTCATAACCTCATTTACATTTTCCGAGCCGTTGTCCGTAACTAGCTGTTCGGGAGCCCCATACCTGGGGAATATCTCGCTAATTATTATGTCGGATACTGTTCATGCTCTCTTATCAGGCCAAACTGTCAACCAATCCACGAAACTTAATATGTAATTCCCCCTATCAGTTGGCCCATAAGGGCCCGAAATGTCTAAACTTCTCTTCTGAAATGGGTAGTAGGGAATATCAGTCTCCAAAACCGGAGCGGCCTTACTTCCTCTACTCTGCACTTGGCACGTTACATATTTCTTTACGTGATCTACCATATCATTAAATAACTTGGGCCAATAATATTTCCTCATTATCAACCCATATGTCTTCTCAATCCCCATGTGTCCTAACTTTCTATGACACTGATCTAAAACCTCAGACCTTAACTTTTCGGGTATCACCATCTTTAAGCTTACCTCTTCATCTTTCCCTGCAAGGTAATACAATATATCGCCCTGTAATACATTCTTGGAGGTACTTCCTACCTCCACCCTAGACCTAAGGGATGCTATGTCACTATCTCCTTGACTTTGTCTAACGGTATCGGTCCAGTGGGGGTCCGTAATGGTCTCTGATTCACCCACCCCCTGGTCTTCCCAAGTGGGTCTCCCTTCTAACCCGTGTGAATTAATTACATTAATCTGGAAGGCCTTATCATCCACACCTAGCTCTAACTTGATAGACTCTGTCTCTAACTGTTTCGGAATCCT
Source organism: Sepioteuthis lessoniana (assembly GCA_963585895.1). Lineage (NCBI taxonomy): Eukaryota > Metazoa > Mollusca > Cephalopoda > Myopsida > Loliginidae > Sepioteuthis > Sepioteuthis lessoniana. The sequence continues at coordinate 68,091,646 of OY757906.1, read as the reverse complement.
CGATAACCGGTCAGCACAGGTGTTATCCCTACCGACTAGGTACTCTATTTTACAGTTGTACCCACTTAGTTTCTGCGCCCACTGTTGGATCTTTTTGTTCGTCCACTATGCCTCTAATAGGTATTTGAGGGGTTGGTGGTCTGTCTTAATGGTAAATACTGCTCCACTCAAATAGTAGTTCAACTTCTGCACAGCGTACTGGATGGCGAACGCCTGCTTCTCTATCACGGGACCATCCTTATCGGGGCAGGGTTGCATGAGTACTGCTCCGATGCACCTATCACTAGCATCAGTGTACAACACCATGGGCTTACTCAAGTCTGGGTACGCTAACAAGGGCACAGCAGTCAGCTGGTCCTTTAAGGCCTCAAATGTGCGCTAACAATCCTCCGTCCACCTAAACCGGGCGTATTTCTTCGTCAGGGATATCAGAGGACCCGCCAACCGACTAAATGCGGGTATGAACCTCCTATAATACCCTATGGTTCCTACACAGCCCCTACTCTCTCTTACAGTTTTCGGTGCGGGCATGGCCCCTATCACCTCTACCTTATCTACATCGGTCTTTATTCCGTCCTTATTTATCACGAATCCTAGGTATTTTGTCTCCTCTCTTAGAAACTGACATGTTGACAGTTTCAGCTTCGGGCCATGCCTCCTCAGGCGGTCAAACACCCGCTGCAGATGTTCAAAATGCTCCTCAGGTGATCTCGAAAACACCATAATTTCATCCAGATATGCCATGGCAAATGTCTCCATTCCACCCAACACTATGGACATGAGCTGGCTAAACACACCCGGGGCGTTTGCCAACCCAAACGGCATAACCCTAAAATTGAAAAACCTATGTGACAGGTGAATGTGGTCTTTTCTCTTTGTTCAGGGCCACCTGCCAATAGCCAGATCTCAAATCCAAGGTAGAAAAACACTTAAATTTTCCTAGAAGAGCCAAAATATCATCAATCAGTGGAAGAGGTACCGCTAGTGGTTTTGTAATCGAATTCAGCTGGCGAAAATCCACGCAAAACCTGTGCCCTCCATCCTTCTTTTCAACTATTACTATAGGGAAACTCCAGGGAGATTTGGATCTCTCAATCATCCCCGAGTCCATCATCTCATTCACTGCTTCCTCTACTAATTTTCTTTGTGGATTGGGGTCCTATATGGCCTTAACTTGATAGGCGGTTGGTCACCGGTGTCTATTCTTATCTCCATCGTCTTTGTCTGTCCATCCTAGCTCCTTATCGGCCATCGCTATTACTTCTTAGCAAACCCTTTAATCTCCTTCTATATCTTTCAGGGACTGTTATGTCCTCATCCCTTAATTCGTAAACCTCTGTCCTGTTCCTAAACCTATCTTCATTTCTGATCCTCACCAGATCGACTTCTCTTACAGGGTAAGCATGTGCTAATTCTTTCCCTTGCTTTATCCTGATGGTTTTGTTGGCCGAATTAGTCAGAAGTAGGGGTACGGTTCCTGACCCTTTCATTAATGAGCTACACACTGTCACTTCTCCCTCATTGTTATCATAATCGTTCGTAGGGATTATCTGATACAGACTGTCATTCGGGGCTCCCTCCACCATAATCTCGCCCTCCCCAGATACTGTGGTTCTAGGGGGCAGCCTTATATCTTCCTGGGCTACTACAGGTAGTCGCTCACAATTGTCTTCTCCTAGCGGTATCTCTTCTCCGTCCAAGGTTAAGGTGGCTGGGTCGAAACGGATCTGGGCCTTGTGCTGCCTCAGCCAGTCACTCCCCAGAATCAACTCGCCACACAAGTCAGGTGCTACATACACCTTTATGTCACCCCTTGTCCCTGCTAACTTGAACGGCAGCCATGTCATACCCTCTATAATCATTCTACTGCTGTCGGCCTGGCTTAAATGTAAATCCACAGACCTCAATCTTTCCTTTCTACCTAACTGTCTATAGGTCTTAGAACTACCAGGGATACTGATGCTCCAGTATCAACTAAGGCCCTAACCTTTTTGCCTCCCAATAGGATACTACAGGTGAAATCTGACCCCTCTTTTAGAACTTAGTACACACGGGCCTCTCTTCTACTCCCAATTTCTTTTCTATTAGCTTCTCCTCTGGGCCACCGCGAGGCAGGGGCCAAACACAGGGGTCCCTTATTTCTTCGCGGTCCCATTTCTTGTATGGGGGGTCCTCTGGTTGAGATAGGGGTTGGATGATTGTGCTTTTCTGTTCTACCCCTCTGTCCCTGTCGTCCACCCCCATCCCGACCGGTTTGTCGTGGGGGGCTCCTTCCCCTGTGGGGGAAGGTTCGTCTTATGTGGCCTGTGGACCCAAAATGCCAACATCTTCTCCGCCGACAGTTGGCCGAAAAATGACCAACCACCCCACACGTCCAACACTTCAGAGGTCTTGTTCGAACTGGGGCCACCCTGCCTCTTATTTCTTCGTGGGCGACCCAGCGGCGTTTCCTGGGCTCTTTGTTTTCCTGGTGGGTGGTAACGGCGCATCGATCTGTTCAATACCTATTTTACGGTCTCCTGCCACCGTACGCCACCGAGCGTTGTGTCCGTATTCGCCATCAATCGTACAGTTGGGTTCTTGAGACATGGAGTCCCTTCCCAAATTGGTTGGACAATCCCGAGACCTGTGCCCACCGTGGTTACATGTCCCGCACACTATCCCATACCAGTCTGGCGAGGGCCTATAAAATCGATATCGCGGGTCCCATTTTCGTCCATTCGGATCTGCCTCAGATTCCCAACCTTCTACTTCTTTCGGGTCCCGCGCCCGAAACTGATCCCTCTCTTTCACTATATTGGTCCCCCTGAGGTCCCTGCCCACACTGCCCCTAATCCTATCCCATAGTCGTTTACTATTACGATCTGCTTCGATGGCCTCTGCCAGGGTGCTCGGCTCTTCTCTCAGCACGTCACCCCGCAGCTTCCTATCGCTTAATGCATCCATATATGTATCGGCCAGTAATGCCTGTATCAGGCCACTGTTTCGAGTCTCTGGCTCGGGAAATGCCAGCGCCGCCAGGCCTGCTATTCTTTCTCCCAAATCTCCCATGTCTTCGCTCTCTTCCTGTTGGAGTCTGGATCGTTTTCTGACTGCCTCTATAGCCGTAAGCTCACTGGCGTACTGTCGGATCAGGGAAGACTTCAGCTCTGTCCAAGTTAGAGCAGGGTTCTCTCTATATAACCCTCCTATATATTTGGAGACTGGACCGGCCACTGCTCATATGCCAGGAGGACCATCTCCTGGTCTGACAAGCCATATTTGACTTGCTTCTTCTGGGTGGATTGCATCCATTCCTGCAGCTCCGTAGGATCACCCTTAAACGAGGGCAATCTCACGCCTCCTATAAATTTGCAAAAACCCATCGCGATTTCGGGGATTCCTCCTGTAACACTATATGGGTGGCCCGCCAAGCAGACGATTCCTTTGTCTGTTTTGGCGCGAAACCAGACAAAGGGTTTTCGGACTTGAAATCTCGGCGTGGCCGGAAGAGGTAACGGGACGCGAAAGAGAGTTGGTTGGGAAAAGGAGCTGACAAGCAATTGGCGACGGGGACGGAGAGATGCAGTCGACTCCGGACATAGTAACAGAAGATAGGGTCAAGCGAAGAAGATCGAGTCAAGATGTCGGCATTCCAGTTGCTTTGTGGAATTTTCGCTAGTAATCCATGCTAGCGTTAGTCCATATATGCTATCGGAAATGTTGTGTTGCATACTCTCCTTCTGCTCTGAATTAACCGCAAGCGTTTTGTTCGTGTTTGTTCGTTTGTTTTATTTTCTCCTGTCCCCTCGATCGTATTCTTGTAGTGGCAAGAAATGTGCGTTGCCCCCCCTCGGAACCACTAGTTGATCACCGGCCAAGAAGTGAAATGGTTAGAAGAGGATGTAACGTATGTGGGGGCGAGGGGTAACGTAACAATGGCGCCGTTGACCAGGATGAAAAAACCTGATGAAAAAAAAATTGGAAATGATCGAAGGACGAAGGAATCGAGAAGCTGACAGACGAACGGAAAAAGAAGAGAAAAAAATGCCATAAGGACCCGCAACCAGCGAGAAAGGAAGAAAAAAAAAAAAGGGAAAAGAAAGAAGAGATAGACGTGTGCAGAGAGAAAAAAAAAGACAAAACAAAAGCAAAGAATTACATCTTACACACGAAAAGACTAAAAAAAAAAAAAAATAATAAAAAAAGGAAAGAAAGAAAGAAAAGAAAAAGAAAACGAAAGAAACAAAGAGAAAAAAAATGGAAAAGAAGGAAATCTACAAAGGTAGGAATACACATTCCCCACCCCCCTGCACTTGAATATAAGAACCAAAAAAAAAAAATTTTCTTAGATTAAGGAAATCTAAAATGTAGAGAGAAAAAAAGAGAACCTAAGTAATCTATTTCGTTTTTGTGTGTGTGTGTATGTTTAAACCCTGTTAAAACTGCTGATTTTTTTGGTTGTATTTTTGTTAGAAGGGAAGGGAAGGTTTTCTTCCTTTACCCCCTTTCCGCACTTATCTTGACCGTTAGTATTCAAAATGTTCGTTTGTTTTTGCCTAGAAGTTTTCATAGCATCTTTATACTTAAGTGTTAGGACCAGTGGCTTAAAAAAGAAAGTTAGTCCGTTCTGGGAAGTTTTATAGTATTTTCTTATGCTGGAATGGTGATGGGTCACCGATTAAAAAAAAAAGAATTTTTTTTTGCTGTAAGGTTCACTGAAAGAAAAAAATTGTGGTATTTTAAAACCCCAGAGAAAGGGAAGATGAAACGAAAAATAAGAGAGAGAGTGAGATCGCTAAGCTAGGTTAAAATCGACTGGACAAAGTAGGATCGTTCCGAGTGCAGAGGGTAGAAGGGGGAGGAAAGCTTCTACCACAAAAACAAAAAAAATGGAAAATTTAAACGAGGAAAGAGAGATAAGAACAGATAAAGGAATGATAAAAAGAAAGTGTAAAATTGAAAAAATGGCGGAGAATTTGAACAAAGAAAGAGAAGGAAGAACAGATAAAGTCATGAAAAAAAAAAAAGGAGAGAACGAAAAGAGATTAAGAAAGAGAGTTTGCTAGGGAATTTTTGTCACTGCATCCATGCCTGTCTCAGTTCTAAAAAGAATAAGTAAACTGTGGGAATTTAAAAAGAAAAGAAGGTTTTCGTTTTTCGTTTTTGTCGATTTTAAAAAGAAAACGGTTGGAAGCAAATGCTGTCACCTCCAACCATCCACCCAACCCAGACCCCCCCTGGGAGAGGGAAAAAGTTAAGTGGACAGGAGAGAAGGAAAGAAAGAAGCAAAGAGAAATGGTGGATGCGTGACAGATTCTTTTGGCAATTGAAATTATTTTATTTTTATTTGTCTGTGAATTGTTTATTATTAATTTTTTTTTTGTTTAATTTGTGTGGATTTTTTTTTTGCTATCCTTTGTTTTTTTTTTGTTTTTTTTTGTTATACTTTACCTTGTTTTTTTGTTAATTTTGGGGGATTGAGCTTGCCTTGTCATTTGCTTTGCTGTTATTTGTTTATTTATTTATTTTTTCTTCATGGATTTTCTGTTGATTTTTTTTTGTTTGTAAGTTTAATTGCTCTTGGCACTTCTTCACTTCGTCTGATCGTGTTCCTCCTGGGGGGTTGGTTGCACAGGGCCGCCGTTTCGAGGACAGGTATCGAAGGGTAGTAAGTTATACAATTGATGATTTGGGAAAGCGAGTGGCCTGATTGACACGAATTGATGGACATGGTACCGAGGAAACGGTTGACGATGGGTTGGGAGGACGATGCCTGGGCGCGGGGCGTTGTCCGGTTGCTCCCCCCTCTGGCTGGTCATGGCTGGACGATCTGGGAGATGGTGTCAATTGCTTTGTTTTTTGTTTTTTTCTTATCTTTTGAAAATCCATGGGGATTGCTGGCAAGGTGCTGGAATGAAAAAAAAAAGGTTCCTTGCTCAACTGTTGCTGGGTTGGGAGGTGAATTCCACAGTGCTTTCCGAAACATTATTCCTGTTACGACACCGATCGAACTGCGGAGATTACTGATGCTCCCACGTCGTAAGGAAAGAGGGGATACAAGTCCAAAAATACTCCTGAATTGTTGGGTAGGGGTGGTTAAAATTCCCCTGTGTTCTGATGGGTTGGAGAATGGGGCGAAATGTTGGAAAATTGAGTAACGTTGGAGGTGAATGGAAAAGTCCTCCTGAAATCGTTGGGTAGGGGTGGTTAAAATTCCCATGTGTTTTGTTGGGTGGGGGCGGGGCGAATTGAAAAAAAATTCAATGATGTTGGAGGTGAATCGAAAAGTACTATTGGAATGAAGAATAGGGATGAGTCAGGAGACGCCAGAATTGTTCACAGGAAAGCAAAGTGGAAGAGCTGGATCCAGCAATATTTTTTTAATGTGTATGATGATATGGTAAGGGGTGAGTGATCCCAACCACCCCAGTGCAGTTTTGCTATGTTGTTATATTATTTATTATTTGTTTCGTAATTTCGGTTGTTACTGCCTGTAAATGTTTTTGTTTTTTTGCTTGTCGCTTAATTGTTATTTTGTTTTCTCCGCGAATGAGTGGAGATGCATAGTGTCTTATTGTTGTTGAATTGTGTTGTAATTTATTGTGAATAAATGACAAGGGTAAGAGGGGGTGTTATGTAACACTATATGGGTGGCCCGCCAAGCAGACGATTCCTTTGTCTGTTTTGGCGCGAAACCAGACAAAGGGTTTTCGGACTTGAAATATCGGCGTAGCCGAAAGAGGTAACGGGACGCGAAAGAGAGTTGGTTGGGAAAAGGAGCTGACAAGCAGTTGGCGACGGGGACGGAGAGATGCGGTCGACTCCGGACACAGTAGCTGAAGATAGTGTCCAGCGAAGAAGATCGAGTCAAGATGTCGGCATTCCAGTTGCTTTGTGGAATTTTCGCTAGTAATCCATGCTAGCGTTAGTCCATATATGCTATCGGAAATGTAGTGTTGCATACTCTCCTTCTGCTCTGAGTTAACCCCAAGCGTTTTGTTCGTGTTTGTTCGTTTGTTTTATTTTCTCCTGTCCCCTCGATCGTATTCTTGTAGCGGCAAGAAATGTGCGTTGCCCCCCTCGGAACCACTAGTTGATCACCGGCCAAGAAGTGAAATGGTTAGAAGAGGATGTAACGTATGTGGGGGCGAGGGGGTAACGTAACACTCCCTCCCCCCGGTCGACTGTGATATCCGAGCCTGCTATGCTCATTTTAATAATCTACTGTTTCTCCCTTCCCTTTAACTACCAGAGACAACAGAAAAGAAAATTCAGTTCACACAAAAATTGACACTTCAACAGCATGCAAAGTTGAAGAAATCAAACACACACTGTACACTGGTAGACCTGCGTGCGACAATCGAAATGAGGGCCAAAAAGGTGACTTTCTCTGCTTCACACTTTCTTTGCTTCTCTTCTTTTTTTCTTTTCTCTATTCTTCCTTTTTCTTTCTTTTTTTTTCAAACTCTTCCTCTCTCCTTTCTTTTTTTCGCGGCAAGGAATTTTGTTTCTCTCTCTCTCTTTCCTTGGCAACTCCACGGGTCACAATCGTGGCACAAGAATCTAATACTGACGTAGCTCACGGATCGAGTCCTGTGTTATGTGAATACTGTTCTTGATCGATCCGGGTTACTGATTCTTCACGGATATTCGTCTGCTCCCGGGTGGGGCTCTGCAGGGTCTAAATCCTGGTCTAAACGGTAACCAATTCTCACGTTGTGAATCCAGCCCTGGTCGATGCGTCTCGTTCCGCATGGGGATTTTCACCGACATTCAATTCCTCGGCTCTGCTTGCCAATCCGAGATAACTATTACCATTCCCCACGTTTTGTCTTTTGATTCGAATGGCAGTGTTCTAGCTAACTCAGATCGTTTTCAATTTTGGCTGGAATCCACGCCGAAATAAAATCGTTGTTCGGAGAGAGATTGTACCTGTTGCGGTTCACAAAATGCACAAGAAGAAGGAAAACAATTTCTTTCAAATTTCTCCAAGCTATTGTTTTTATCTATGATGTATGTATTTACAAAATGTGTAGAATACAATAAGGAAGAAAGAAAAAGAAAAAGGTCTAACGAAACTTATTCGTTTGTTCGGAAATGTGACAGATGAAACAGGTGTAAGGGAGGCAATTATTGCTCTTAGGTTTCTTAGCAGAAAAATAATCAGTTGTCTCGGCTTTTACTTTGAACTCTCGGTTCTAGACTAATCTTGGCTTTGAGTCGAAGTTCTAAGATTATTCTCGGATAGGTGCTGCACTGGACCCTTCTCTGCCTCTCTGGATCTCTCGTATTCCTTGATTTGATCTGTGCTCATCTATGGGCGTCGTGCCTTGTTTATATAAATTGGGGGCGGAGTTTCGATTATCCCTGGGCACGCCTATGCATAATGATATGTAAATCGCCAAGTTGACCAGGTTTTTCACATATGGCCGACGCTGCGTTTAAAGAGATACTTAAGATTTAGCTTCAGTACCCACTGCTGATCCCAAGCAGACGGTCAGTACTTGAAAAAGGACAAATCCACTTACATGGTCTCAATCTTTAGCTTAATCTTTTTTTTGCTTTGACCACGTAGACTTTATTACTATCTCCACCGTAAGATCCACTTAAGTTGGCTATATCTTTAGTTTAAACTTATTCTTGCTTTGACCACGCAGACTTTATTACCATCACCACCATAAGATCCACTTAAGGTGTTTTTTTTTATTTCTAGTATGAACTTTCACTCACCCCTTAGCTTGTACAAACTTCATCACTGTTTTCTTTTATATTATCGCAAGATTCACTTTAAAGAATCTCAGGACATCGGTCGAAAGTTTAATAAATAAATAAATAAAATTGGATAGGAAATAAAATGATAAGAAGAGAGAAAAAAAAAAGAATTTTCCTTAATCATTTCCCTAGAATCGTTAATTAATCAATCAGTCTGGTGGTGGGCTGGAGTTCTCTCTGTCACACATCTTTTTGGCGACCCTTTCTCCACAGTCTCTCCTCCTCTTTAGATTCGTCGTAGTGTCCATGGGTATTTACGAGGTTGTTTTTTTGCTTTATTTCTGGCCGAAGCCTTGGTTGCTGGAGCTGGTAGAGTTGCTGGAGCTGGTTCAGTTGCTTGAATTGGTGTTACTGGCGTGGTTCGGTAGTGGAAGATGGTGTGTGAGCCGGTTCTGGGTTCTTGTCAGGAGAGGCAGACGCAGGCTTGTTTTCCCCTTTCTTTAGAGATTTTCTTTTTTCCCGGGTCACTTCGGTCCAGCCCTCGTCCGCTTTGAGGAGTTTTAGACTGGACCGAACCCGGATCCTTCTCTGCTGTACCCTTTGTAGGCTGTTCACTGCTGATGCTGGCTGTAATGACTTTGGTAGCTGTGGCAACTGTTGCGGCTGTAGCGTTCTGCTGATCTTTTGGGGGGCAAAACTTGGCTATATGCCCCAGCTGCTTGCAGCCCCAACAGCGCGAACGTCTTCCTTCCACAATCACCATCATTTGCCTCTCTCTGCTGATGATAATCTCGGGGATGGCCGAGAAGCCCTCCCTAGTCAAACAAAGCCGGAACATGTAGTCCCCGTAGGCCGCCCCGGCAGCTGATCTGAGAAGATTTATTTCTTCAACGCGGCCATAAGCGCTGAGGAAAGAGGCCAGCACCTCTCCAGGGATAAATACCAGGACGTTGCATACCGTCACCCGGATCCTACAGGTTCCTAGGTATTTTGGCTAGTCGGAAGAACTTGGTCGTGATGTTGGTGGATTCGACCTTAGCTGCTTGCTCTTTCAAAGGTAACAGGACGTCCCAAGTCGCAAAACTTTTGCGACGAAATACATGCAGGGGACGCCTGCTTTCCGAAGGAAATCTTCGAATCCTTCCTTTTTTAGTCCAACCAGGCGCCTTGTCTTTAGGTCAATTACGACCAGCGAGACAATCTCTGGGATGGGCAAGATCTCATTTCCTTTGAAATACTCGGCATACCTGCCCACCCGATCCTTTTCCTATTCCTCAGGGTCCCTCTGCTGGACCTTCCACGGAGACGTAACCTGGCTCGGTGGCTTTGTCCCTTATCTCAGCTTGATTGGGCTCTCTGATTCTGAGGGTAGCGGAAAAGACGGCCAGTTTGACCCTATGAGACTGGTATTTTGGGTCTCCGATTCCCCTCACTCTTCCGGTTGCTTCGGGAGGGTTTCATCTTTGTTTTTACCGGCTTCTCCAGAATGAGAAGATGGGTCATAAAGATGAGACGGGTCATGAGGAGGAGAAGAAGAAGAACCCTCCATGATTGCAAGATAGCAGCCAGGAGGGTGAACGTAATGCTAATAAGGGACCTAACTAAGTGCAAAAAAAATACTATGAAAAAAGAAAAGAGGGGGATGGGTCTACTGTCTACTGGCCGCGAGGTTACTTATATGTGGAAAAATAAAGTAAACCTTCGCGAGCAGGAAACTGGGGACAATAATGCCGCCCAGCAACTGGAGCTAGGATAGGGAAGTGGGGAGCAACTAGCATCCAGTTGCCAGACGAAAAAAGGTGACAGTAACTCAATACTGATCCACAACATGCAATGACATTTAAACAGACAATACAGTATCAACACAATAGCAATACAAACAAGCAATCAAGACAATCAATACAATCAAAAACAATGATCAAAACAACAAGACAAAAATAAGAAAGATAGCAAAGTAATACGCAAAGAATCAACAACGCGGTCAAAGGGATAACGAGAGTGTCGTTTAAAATGAAACGAACTCCGTTTTTTTTGCCGTTGACGCCTTGTTTATATAAAGGGAACGCCACGCCACTGTGCCGGGCCACGTAAATAGAAAATTTTTCAATAAAAAATGGGCGTAGGATAAAGTCCTTCTTTTAGCCTGATACAAGCAACCGAAGATAATTAATTCCATTTTTATAGAGTTATTTTTGGCAGATGTGTTCTGTAAATGTTGTTAGATGTAAGTTATTCCTTTTCTTAGCTGTAACGGTAGGTCAGGATGGAAAAAGGCTTAGTCATATAATTTTTCTTGGGAGTACGAGTAATCCGATCTGTTTATGTTTGTGAGCAGGTCGCGATTATCGAAGGTGCTGAACACAGTGTTTTACCAAAAAGTGTTCATCAAAAAATGAGTGCCTTTTTTCAAATTTTTTTTACCACACCTCGTATGTCTATATCTAATCGAGAACAAGCGTGTATTTCTTCATAGATAAAATATATCTAGGTAACAATTTCTCTTTAGGATATGTTTCATTGTGTTAGGGGCAGCCTAACGAACAAAAATATAGAGTTACTCCCCTTCGAATTCTGAGGGAACAGATACGTTCCCGTGACAGCTACTTTTTCTGGGGATAACACCGGAAAAGGATTGCAGTCATGACAGATGCCGTGAAGACATATTGACATCATTTGGTCGTAACAAGACTTGAGCTAAATGACTGTTTTTGGGTAGAAGTATTTATTTACCCTATTTTAAAGAAACTCTTGTTAAATTCCTAGTATCCGGGTTTGCTTTTTAATTCAGTTTTATTGAATTATTTGAGCGTAAAAACGTAACAAAAGTGGCGACGAGTAGGGAACGAATAAATAAATAAATAAAAATTTAAAATTAAATTTGAAAAAAATTTAAAAAGATAAAATAAAAAAATAAAACTATTAAATTTGCAGAAACTCCCAGACGTCCCTAACAGGAAAAGGGGATGACGCATGCGTAAAAGAAAAAAGGTATTCCTCTTGACAAAGGGGTCCAGGCATTCTTTCTCATTCAGGCAGTGCCCGTCGAACCAACAACACCATTTTGCTGTCTGGTGTTTGGGAACCACGCATACGTCTTTGGACGTAGCGTTGGTTAGTCTCCTTCACCCAGTAGCAGCTCTATCTCTATCGGTCAGCATTATGCTGAAATATACAAGACCCACTACTGAACTATAAACTAACCCTTACCGGTCTTTGACAAACGTCCAGAAGAAAACTAACCCTTATGGAAGTCCGAAATACCAAATGAGGACAAATACATACAGGAAACGATTAACGTATTTTTGACACCTTAACTGGGGGATTCAACTGTAGTATACCCATGATACAGCTATGTGAAACGTACATAGAATGTTCATAACATATATACATAGAACATAGGAATCCTGAAACACGAAAAACACGTAACGACTTCTTAGTTCAGGTACGAAACCTTTTATTACCTTTGAGTTAAAGGTTTCGACATAAGGAAGAGAGATGCACAATCTTTCTATGATGACTTTTCCATCCGTCCCCCACCACGTGCGGCGCCCATAGCGCACAAATTCATCTGGCCTCAGCGAGCTCTGAAAGTCGACCCTTCCCGTTCGGAGTCTAGTTCTCAACTAACTGACTTTTTCAAAATCCCCCAAATCCTCCGCGCATGCTTCCAGTGCATGACGTCATTCACATCCCCAAGTCACAATTTTCTATCTGGGATTTTTATTTTGACATCCTCCCTGCGCGCGTGTTAAAACCTGCGCTCAAGTTTGCACCTAACTAACCCATGTGCTGAGCTGAAAGGTTCTCAGCCTAACTAAACCCAAAGGCAAAAAAACGAAATCCCTCGGCCATTATATTACACAACCATTTCAATGTATTCAGAAAAAACTCCCTCATCCATGGAATGGTTGTTGGACCCAGTAAATAAAGGAAAGTATAAAAGAAACGTCTTCATCTCTTATCTGTTTCTATCTTTTCTTTTGTCTAAGTATTTTTTGGGACTTTCTTGGGCAAGGCATTACACCGACTAACCAACGTGGGTGTAAAATGATATAACCAAATTATGGAGTCAGATATTCAAGGGGCAACACAGCCTTGCCCTTTGCCCGTGACCTTCAGTCCTCTAAACCCTACAGACGAAGTCTTCAAAATTTAACAACGTACGTGGAAAATTTTCACTCCGAGGATTTCAAATTGAAGATTTGGCTACGTAGAGTTTCTCTCAGAACACACACACACACACACATGAGGATTCAGACTTGGATTTTTAGACGTCGGTTTAATGGACACACAAAATACATTTCAGGTACGTTAAAAACGTAACTTATTTGTGGACGAAAAAATTATTTTTTTGTAACTCGCAATTATACTTTAAAAAAAGAATACAACAACTATTACAACAGCAATTGAAGTTAATGGAACTGTTTACAAAGTGACTTGGAGCACCACAGCAAACTCCTTCTCAAACGAAATTGGCCATCGAAAATTCTATCACAGAATTTTACAATGACACAGACGTGAACTCGACTTTCTCGACATGGTTCACTCGTTTTTAGGATATTTTCAATGGGATTTTTCGAGAACAAACAGACGACTGGAAGGTTAAGCGTCTGTTACGAAAAATGGGCCCCTCCGAACATGATACATATTCAAACTACATCCTACCGAGACATCCATTAAATTGTAGTTTTGCAGAAACAGTGGAGACCTTAAAACAGATTTTTAGTGAGCACACCTCACTCTTCAATGTTAGGTTCAACTGCCTAAATATTATAAAATATGACACAGTCGATTTCACGATATTTACCGGCACCGTTAATAAGGAATGTGAGCGGTTTAAAATTTTGTCCATCACAGGCAAACTGTCCAAATACTTGATTTTTGTTTGTGGAAAGACATAGGAATGTCTGCACAAGGATTCTATCAAGAATAAAACAAAATTCGGCGTGACTCTACAGCAAGCTGCAGAGGAATGTCGGCGGCTGGTGAATCTGAAATATGATTCCGAAATGGTACAATAGTCAGTAACCGCAACAACATCCACAATCAACACTATTCAAGACAGCACCACGTAACATCACCTAGATCAACACAAAAGAAATCTCTATCCGCTTGCTGGAATTGTGCTGGCTGGCATTTTGCAAGGAAATGTCCATTTAAAACACACCGCTGCCGCGAATGCAACCAGCAAGGACACAAAGAAGGATTCTGTACCTCACCGGTGCACAAAACAACAAACAAGCGACCATATAACAAACGCAAACTGAAAAGAAAAACACTCACAAGCAGTCTGATAGTAACTTTTTTCTCCAACTCAAAGTCAAACCGGAAATATGTGTCAGTAAAACTGAACAGCCATCCTATTCGTTTGCAAATAGACACTGCCTCGGACATAACCTTCATCTCACAGAGACTATGGAAAACATCTACAAGACATGTAGCGCTTCAAGGGATTGTCTCCATATCACAGGTGAATTGCCAGCTATAATTAAGATAGAGGATATGACAGCATCTGGAAAAGTATATGTTGCAGATTCGAGACAACTTTTTGGGACTTAATTTTATCGAGTCACTGGGTTTCCTTCAATAATAACTGCAATGCAGTATCCAGATCCTCAACTCAGAGTGCCATTACAGACCAAACCGAAGAAATACTAAAGTATTTTTCTCCAGTTTTTACAAGTAACCTGGGACGCTGCACTCAAGCCGAAGTAACACTGGCACTTAACCCTTCGACAAAACTTGTTTTCCGATCCAAGCGACCGGTAACATATACGGGACTGCCACTGGTAGATAGGGAGCTAAAACATCTGGAGGAAATGATTATCACACCAGTAACATATTCACAGTGAGTAGCACCCATTGTGGTAGTTAAAAAAGCCGATGGTTCAATTTCGTTATGTACTGATTTTTCAACGGCTCTCAAGCAGCACTGGAAGATCACCAATACCCAGAGGATATCTTCACCATACTCAATGGTGGCACCTGTTTTTCCAAGTTAGACCTCACTGAGGCCTATTTATAAGTCAAGGTTTCTGAAGCCTCCTGTGAACTGTTGACAATAAATACGGTTACCCTTTGGAGTAAAAAAAGCCCCCGCTATATTCCAGCAGATCATGGACACTGTATTAACTGAAGTAGAGGGTGCAGCTGCATACCTAGATGACATCTTTGTTATCGGTCAATCAAAACAGGATTTAACCGAACGGACCAACAAAGTTCTGACACACATTCAAGACTGGTTTCCAGCTTCGACCTGAAAAGTGTCATTTTTACTCGCAGGCAATTAAATACCTGGGATTAATTTTCGACCGCTATAGTCGCTGTCCAGATCCAGGCATTACTGTCAATATTTGGCTCGAAAAAAAGAATTCCAGTGTACTTAGGTGGTCAACTACAACGCTACGCAATCATCATATTCGGATACGATTTCGACATACTGTACCGCAAAACCACAGAATTCAGCCAGGCTGATTCCTTGTCACATTTCATCAGTTCGCAATTAGTCCCAGATGACGACATCGTTATCGCTGCATCAACACATAGGACGATTTTTAGCGTGCACTTATTGATTGTATCCGAACAACTCCATTGACAAGAGTAAAGAAACTCAGCGCGACCCAATGATACAAAAAGTCCGCAAGTTTCTCAGACATCCATTGCCCCTGATCTCACAGGAGACCTTCAACAGTTTAAACGGCGTAATGATTCTTTGTCCATCATCGATGAGTGTCTGATGTTTGCGGATTGTGTTGTGGTTCCCACGAAACTCAGGAAAGCTGTTCTTAAACAACTACATCCAGGACATCCTGGTATCAACCGAATGAAAGCCATAGCTCGCAGTGTAGTGGCCCAATGTGAACTCTGACATCCATTGTGGAAGCACAGAAAAATCCACCACGGATTGTGGACTCACACTGGACATACCCAGAACAACCATGGTCCCGGATACATGTGGATTTTGGAGGCCTGAGTTTTCTGAGAGTTGTGGATGCCCATTTCAAGTGGCCAGAGATTTTCCCAATGAAAAATACAGACAACCATTAGACCATTACCATTCTTAAACGGCTATTCAGTCAACATGGTCTGTCTGAGACATTATTCATTGACAATGGAATGCAATTCACATCTGAGTCGTTCCGTCATTTCTGTTGGTTAAGTTGCATAACATATATTCATGCTCCACCCTACCACCCACAATCCAATTGTCAAGCAGAACGTTTTATGGACATATTTAAACGTGATCTGCTCAAAGTAAAGAGGGAGGAAACAACAACAGCTGAGCTACTACAAGCATTTCTCCACTCGTGTTGGACAACACCAAATGGCATAGTTCTGACGTAGAATCCAGCCGCTGGCCGGTATGTATAGTTCACTCAGGAAATTTTCGCCGAAATCAAATCTCACGGCTCCCTCTGTTGAGCTGAGGGAACCACCTCTATTCACCATGTTGTGAATTTTTTTGATCCGAATAGCGGTGTTTTATTTTCCTCTGATCGGTTCAACCGTGGGAGTCGATTTGGCTGGGATCTACGCCGAAAGAAAAATTGCTGTTTATGGAGAAAATAGTTCTTGTTGCAACCACAAGACCACAAAAAGAGACTACCAACAGTTGAGATTCTCGTATGATAGAACTTTTTCAAGGTTACTGCCTTTATCTTGCCATAGAAGAAATTACACAAATGCGTAGAGTACAAAAGAAAAGGTCACACGAGATTTACTCGCTTGGTTAGAAAGTAACGGAGAGAGAACAAAGAAGGAATCTGATACGTTCAGACGTTGTAAGGGGGACAACTACAGATCCTTGTTTACTTTTACTTAGAGGTTTGTTTTCTCGGCTTTGTTGACAAAATTATCTGGATTCACAGTTTCTATTTCCGTCTCTTGGTTCTCATCGGACCAGCAAGATTCAACAAGTCGTTTTTCGCAGCTTCGGCGTTTCTGTCTGACCGCTCAAAATCTCTGTCTTTCTCTAACCGCGGCCTAGGAGTCACTTCTACTGGACTGCTAATTGGACTGTCTCGAAAAATGTCGGTCTTTCTCTAACCGCGGCTTCGAGCTGAACTCTCGACTGGACTTTGCGCACTGCATTGAATCTTTCTGACGATTGCTTATATGGAGTACGGCGGGGTATCGACAATTTTTGGCTACGCCTATGAATAATGATATGTGAATTTCGTATTATCTTTAAAACTTCACAGATGGCTGCTTTTTAAGTGGTACTAAAAATGAATTTGGATTCCTCGCTGAGTTTCACTCAGACAGAGATCCCTTAAGTCGGAAAAAATCCACTTATCTTGTCTTAGACCTTGGGTCTGGATTCCGTCCTCGGACCACCTAAGATCCCATTCACCATTTATCATAGGATTTAATCAACAATCCATCTATCCACTACCCCGAACCATCACCTTACTTACAAAAAACTCAACTCCAGAAACGTTATTGCAAAAGAAAAGGAAAACAAAATAAAGTAAAAAATAAAAAAATAAATAAAATAGGAAATTCCTTTTCCTATTCTCTGTATTAAAAAAACAAACTTATTTCTTGAATTATCCTTCTATCCATTTAATCAATAAATTCATTCCAATCCCTTAGAACCATTAATTAATAAATCCATCTGGGGAGGGGGATCTCTGTCACACAGTAAAAAATGGCATGTCACCAGTTGAGACACTCATGGGACGAAAGCTTCGCACCACACTGGACGCTTTACGTCCACATAAACAACTACAAAAGCAAGACACTTGCGATAACAAAGGACAAACTTTCACAATAAGCACACCAGTTTTTGCAAGAAACTTCAGGTCTGGACAGTCAAACTGGGCACTAGGTACCATCTCCAAAAGAAAAGGAAAGTTTGTTTATAACGTTCAAGTTGGAGAGCAACACTGGGCACGGTATTATAACCAATTAAGTCCCAGATACATCAGGAACAACATAACTAACAACATGCAAGATATTCCACTAGATTTACTAATGGATACATTTTACCTACCACCTCCATAACCTCCTGCGCAAACAAATACAAATTGAAGTAGAGCGAAACCTCGCAGAAAATAGCCAGAGCAAAAATCGCACAAAAGAGCAGCACCTGCAAATTGACCTCAAGCGTGCTCGCTATTGTTAATTATTCAAAAAAGGGTGTTAGGAGTTGCCTAACGAACTAAAATATAGAGTTTCTCCCTTTCAAATTGTGAGGGAACAGATACGTTCCCCTGACAGTTACTCTTTCTTCGGACAACACCGGAAAGGGATTGCAGCCATGACAGATGCAGTGAAGACGCATTGACATCTTTTAGTCCTAACAAGACTTGAGCTAAGTGACTGTTTTTGGGTAGAAGCATTTCTATACCCTAATTTAAATAAACCCTTGTTAAATTCCTAGCACCTGGGTTCGTGATTTCATTCAATTTTCTTGAATTATTTGTACGTAAAAACGTAACACATTGAATGCACATTTTTGGTTCAATTTTTCCCATGTTTACTTGCTAAAGAATAAATTCTTGTGTCGTAGGTCCCAATTAATGATAACTGTCTTAGTTCATAGGATTTCTAATGGAGTATTTTCGACATCAAGATCTATTGTGTCATACCTGTGACTTTTATGTAAGTACAGTATTATATGTTAATATAGTAATTTTAAAATGCTTCATGTTAAAAATGCTTGCTCCCACCTCACAGAAGATTTAAAAAAATTAATGATGAACTGTCTGAAGTTAGAGAAAAGTTTGCTTTAAAATTAGTAATCTTTTCATGTAAATAGAGTTTTTTTTTATATTCGTATTATTGATGAAAATGTTGCGGACATTGGATGGGGTTTTTAAATGTTTACTGGTGGAATCAGCAAGTAAAGAGTTATAAAATCTGTCGTTTGATAACCGTTGAATAGACATTGCGATTGGTTGTTTGTTGTTCAAAGTTGAAAGAGTCACTGGTTTCCTCCTTTATTAATTCAAAGAGACTAACATAGATATCACGACTAAGACGCACATATATATACTTGCATGAGTACATCACAGAAAGAAAATATATTTTTTCTATTTTATTTTACTCCTACCAGTTTAATGTTAATTTTTGCGAGCCTCAACCCGTGTAGAGGACGTTGAGTCATTTTTATCATTAGAGTACAACATTTTTTAGATGAATAACTGCAGAATATTTGGAAGAAGCCGACCCAGTCACGAGAACAACGAATCTAAACTTGGGGTGCACACCCCACAGGAGGAACATCTAAATAATGGGATGGGGAATTTGAAATTTAAGCAAGAAACGTGAAAAGCATTTTGTGTTTGAGAACAGAGTCGTATCAAAGCCAAACTGAGTAATAGTTAAGATCTTCAGATATATTTCAGATATTGTTGGCTTAATTCATTACATTCATTCCCTTTTTAACAAACTGTGCACCTATTATAACTTTTTTTCTTATCAGTATTCTTGTTAATAAATTCATATAAAATGCATATATTGATATTTTTACTGTCTGAGTCTTCTCTGGTCTGTCATCAGTTATGTTTGGAAGCTGGCAACGTTTGCCTTTTGATTTTAAACCAAGAAAAATTTAGGTAAAAATGGATGTCCGCTGTCACTTTTCGAGGGATGTGGGAAGCAAAACGATATATATATATATATATATATATATATATATATATATATATATATATATATCTGTGTGTGTGTGTGTGTGTGATCATCAAATCATGGTGACAGTACTAATTCAGTGGACCCTCTTTCGCCATCCATCCCGATTGGTCATCGCAATATAAAGTTCCTCTAGACGGTATCCACCGTTGGCACAGAGCTTTAGCGCCAGTAGCTAAAGACATTTAAGTACATTAGCACTGGTTTGAAAATTATTTCCGTTAAGTTTGGGTTGTATGTTCCTAATATGTAGAACCTCGAGAATCTGTAGTTTTTGCTTGTTATTTTGATGTTTTAATATTGTTGTGTTTTCGGTTAGAATTTTCCGTAATTCTGTTGTTGGGCATGAATGTTTTTAAATGCTGAGCTATGGAACTTGTATCAGAAAGGTGCTTTGTAAGTCTTCTCGATAGGGTAGTTGAGGTTAAACCAATTATTTTCAGAGATGTGTTTTTGTCATGTGATGTCGAGAATCTCTCAGATAGGTCGTGTGAAAGTGGTTTAGCTTCTTTATATGCCGTCGGTAAGTTGTCCACGTTTCATAGCCATAAAGGAGAGTAGTAAGAACGACAGCTCAGTATACCTTGATTTTGGTTGTCTCCGAAACTCGCTTTTGCGAGTCTGGTGTTCACATCACTATCCATGACGATAGACTTAAAGAGGATGATGCCGAGATAGGTGAACTTTTCTGTCACCTTCAACCGTTGTCCTTTAATGGTGATGTTGGGCTCGACGCATGGTTTTCCAGGCGCTGGCTGGAGCATCACTTCTGTCTTTTTTGTGCTGAAGGTTAGGCCAAAATTGTCACCGGCCAATGAGAACTTGTCAACACTGTTTTGAATGTTGGCTTTGGTAGTAACGTTTAAAGTACTGTTGTTGGCGAAACTCATTGACGATATCAGTCTTGACTTTGGTCTTTGCTTGAAGCATTCTGGGGTTGAAGACAGAGCCGTCAGTGCGGTATCGAATATCGATTCCATTATCCGAGCCATTAAATGCATCAAACAGCATCGCAGAAAACATGATACTGAAAAGAGTGGAGGCTTGAACACATCCCTGCTTAACCCCATTTGTGACGGGAAAGGCTGCGGAGCTTTCTTCATTGTCTTGCGCTCTTGTATGCATGCCGTCATGAAATTGTCTAATGATGGTGATGAATTTTTCGGGGCAGCCGTATTTTACCATGATTCTCCAAAGGATGTCTCTGTTGACCATGTGAAATGCCTTGGACAGATTAACAAAAAGTCGAATAGAGGTCAGTGTTCTGTTCTTGACATTTTTCTTGTGACTGTCTTGCAGCAAACACCGTGTCAACAGTCCCATGTTCCTTACGGAAGCTGCATTGACTCTCCAGTAAGAAACCATGTAGTTGTTGAGGCGATTCAGAAGGACTCTGGCAAGGATTTTGCCCGAAATTGACAGTAAGGAGATTCTGCGATGATTATCACATGCCTGTCGGGTCTCTTTCCGTTTGTAAATATGGATGATGGAGGCATCCTTGAAGTCTTGCAGTAGTTGTTCTTTCCCCCATATCAGCTGAATGAGAGTCAGAAGTTTACTCGTCCGCGCTGATCCACCCTCTTTATAGATTTCCGCAGGAATTGAGTCAGATCCGGATGCTTAGCTGCTGGCTGTTGTTCAATGGTGTCGATAGAAGATGGCCTGTTCAGTAAACCATCGAAATGCTCAGCCCACCTCACCTGGATTTTGTTCTCTGATATGAGCTTCCTCACCTGGATTTTGTTCTCTGATATGAGCTTCTGCTCTCAGAAGTGGAGATGAGCCGGGACTGGTAGGACCGTAGACCTCCTTCAGACTGCTGTCAAAGTTTTTCATGTCATTCTTATCTGCGTAACCTTGGATTTCATCAGCTCTTGCGCTCAGCCAGGAATCTTGCATTTCATGCAGCTTGAGCCGAACGATGCTGCGGATGCTCCCAAGAGTGTCTTTCTTGGTAGTACACTGAGGATCATAAAGTTGTGCCAGATGGGTAGCGCGTCTTTTCCTTGAGGTCCATGATCTCGGCATAGTTCTCATCAAGCCAGTCTCTGTATCTTCTGGTAGATGACCCTAAACACTCCATAGCTGTGCTATATACAGTGTCCCGGATCGTGATCCACGCTACAAAGGATGGTATCAAGCCACTCATCTAAAGCCTCAACAAACGATTGGTTGATTGGAACGTCTTTTAGCTTCGTCATGTTCAGTCGTTTTGGTGCTTTTTCGCCCTGCGGTCTTGTTTTTGGCTGAATCCTGATGCTTGGTATAGAAATGATTAGGCGATGTTCTGTCCAGTGTGACGGCAAATTGACTAAAATCTCAAAACGGGACATTATTTTCGCACGTGTGAAGGCGGGGCAGGTTGGCACTTGATCCCCTATAGAATAAGTCCTCGTTCAGGGTTTTTCTCTCAGGCATATAAGAACTGGCATATTACGTGAGGGAATAATTTAGGACCAGACTGACCGCCGCTGGCAAGGGGTTCCAAATTTCACACTATCACACACCCACCAGGCCGCTTTCTTCCTTCCCCGAGACAATGGAAGATAATGAGCCTATAGGTTTTAGTCGTAATAATATTAATATTGTAGTAGTCGGCAACTCCGGTTTCCCGTGTGATATTTTAGGAATTAATAGGACAATTCTAAGCAAGATAACATAAGGCGAATAGAAGCTGAAAAGAAGCATGAAATAACAACATAGACCACATGGTAACATAAAAATACATGAATTCCTTTACTACAGTTATGTACACTTTCACAGTGTCAAAAACATATAATAAATTGACAGTCCACGAATATAAATGTCTTTTCTTGACTTTTATCTTTCTTCAAATTGCGAGAGAGAGAGAGAGTGGTATATAAAATTTAGGTATAAAGGAAAAATGTCCCCAAAGTTACTTATCTTTTTCTCGACGGGGTTCCACTGGAGAATCGTTCTTCTTTCACGGTCTAATAGACTTTGTTCTGTTTTTAATACTGGCTTGAAGGACTTGGGGTCCTTCGTGTCTCAGTAATTCTTTTGTCTTCCACCCGGAGTAAAATGGCTATGGTTCGTCCGCTCGCTACGAACCCTGCTCAAAAACTGTTTTTCTTATCCTTTACTTCCGCTGAGGGGAAGGGAGCCCCACTTCCGTTTTGGGGTCCCAGCCAATCATTTGGCTTCTCTCTCTTTCCCCTTCTGGTGTCCGGCGACCTGAGGTTACTAAGTGCCAACACCTGGTCTCCCTTGTGTGACCCACATTCCTTCCTTAACGGTCACTTTTTTTGACGGCTTGATACTGTCAATTCAAATACGAGTAGTAGTAATTTTATCTCCCTCCTCCCAGTGGGATATCACGTGATACCAGCATTCTGCATTACACACAGCCCTTGTGACTCTCTCATCTCGCCTATCTCTCCGTCTCACAATGATATAGTCAATCAGATGTCTGTGATTAGAACGAGGGTACATCCAAGATGTCTGGTTGCGAGTAGCGAGGTGGAATACGGTGTTGGTGATTAGAAGATTATGCTTGATACTGGTCTGAGAAAGCAGTAGGCCGTTGTTGAGGCATTTCCGGTCTCGTGTTTACCCAGTACTCCTTCTCAGGAGGCGCTGTCTTGTCCAACTCTTGTATTAAAGTCATCAACAATTATGAGCTTATGTAGCAGATATGACAGATTCAAAATCTTCATAGAACTTGTCTTTTGCTTCGTGTGTTAGTCATGGTGGGTGCATAGGCGCTGATGATGGTTGCTAACTTTTTCCTATGATGGCATAGCCCACTTCAGCTTCGCGTTTATCATCGGGTGCACATCTGCTCCAAAAAAGAATAGCCTGAGCTCTTCTCAGTCAGCTCTCTCTTGCCTGCCAGCCTGGTCTCACTGAGGGCAGCAATATCGATTTTGTATCCGGCAAGTTCAGAAGCGATAAGAGCGGTACGTTTATGAAGTCTTTCTGTGTCGTCCTGGTCAATAAACATGCGGACGATCCACACGGCAATGTTCAGAAGTATTTTTTGGTTTTCTTGTTTCGATCGCATTGAGTAAGCCGCCCAGGATGAAGTAGATCAGACAATGCTTTGGGCACCTTTTCTAGCCCGTTCCCATGCTGCATGGTAATCTGAGTTGTCTAGGAGAGGGCTGCTCAAACACTAAGACGGTTGCCGGACATTACTTCTGCTCCAGTCAGTAAGGAGTGACCATATAGCCTGATTCGTCTGTGTGCAGGTCTGCGGCTACGACTTCCAGTGCACCCACACCTGTCGTGTCGTCGCTTGCCTGCCGCCACAGGACTTGAGGTAATAGGATGGGATAAAGATTGATGAGTTGCGCTTGACTTTGTTTAAAGTGAAGTAGGTTTACGCGGAGCTAGCCTCACATTCTCGTCCCGGCGAGCCTGATCCAGCGGCAAAAAGAAGATCAAGACGGCTGAAGACCAGAGGGGGTGCAGGAGCTGCCGGAAGGTAACGAATACAGCAGCCAACCCCTCGCGGGGTTCCACTCCTGATTTTTTGTCAGGGTTTACTTCCTTACACTGAGGGTAGCCAGCTACTTACTTATACCTCCCAGATTTGATGACATGAGTTGTTTACATATACATACACATGTAATATAGCCAGATACGGCTATGTGTGAAAAGTACATTAGAATGTTCATAACATATATACATAGAACATAGGAATCTCGAAACACGAAAAACACTTACGACTTCTTAGTTCAGATACGAAACTTTTTATTAACTTTGAGTTTAAAGGTTCTTCGAATTAGGAGAGAGATACACATTCTTTCTATTCTGGCTTTTTCATCTGCACCCCATCTCGTGCGACACCTGCCCAAGGCCTCCGCGAGCAAGGGAAAGTCAACCCTTCTCGTTCGGTGTCCAGTTCTCAATTCAACTAACTTTCTTCAAAATTCCCCAAATCCTCCGCGCGCTTCCGGTGCGTGACGTCATTCGCATTTGCTTGCCCCGTTTCCCATCTGGGCTATTGTGGCATCTCTGAGTGACACGTCCGCTCTTCCCACGCGCGCGCGTGATCACCTGCGTTAATGTTGCACCTAAGTAACCATGCACTGAGCCTAACTAAACCCAAAGGCACAAAACGAAATCCCTCGGCCATTATATTACACACATACATATTATTG